>JAQQAC010002701.1:65783-203464 GCA_029783875.1 Phataginus tricuspis | reverse complement strand
TTGATGACCAGCGATGTGGAGCATCTTTTCATGTGCCTGTTGGCCATCTGAATTTCTTCTTTAGAGAAGTGTCTATTCATGTCCTCTACCCATTTCTTATTTGGATTATTTGCTTTTTGTTTGTTAAGGTGCATGAGTTCTTTATATATTTTTTATGTCAACCCCTTATCAGATGCACCATTTATGAATATATTTTCCCATACTGTAGGATGTCTTTTTGTTCTACTGATGGTGTTCTTTGCTGTACAGAAGCTTTTCAACTTGATATAGTCCACTCGTTCATTTTTGATTTTGTTTCCCTGTCCGGGAGGATATGTTCATGAAGAAGTCGCTCATGTTTAGTCCAAGAGATTTTTGCCTATGGTTTTTTCGAAGAGTTTTATGGTTTCATGACTTACTTTCAGGTCTTTGATCCACCTTGAGCTTACCTTTGTGTATGGGGCTAGACAGAAGTCCAGTTTCATTCTCTCACATGTAGCTGTCCAGTTTTTCCAACAGCAGCTGCTGAAGAGGCTGTCATCTCCCCATTGTATATCCAAGGCTCCTTTATCAAATATTAATTGACTGTAAATGTTTGGGTTAATGTTTGGATTTTCTATTCTGTTCCACTGGTCTGTGGGTCTGCTTTGGTGCCAGTACCAAACTGTCTTGATTACTGTGGCTTTGTTGTAGAGCTTGAAGTCAGGGAGGGTAATCCCCACTGTTTGATTCCTCCTTCTCAGGATTGCTTTGGCTATTCAGGGTCTTTTCTGGTTCCATATGAATTTTAGAATTATTTGCTCCAGTTCATTGAAGAAAGCTGTTGGTAGTTTGATAGGGATTGCATTGAATCTGTAAATTGCTTTAGGTAGTATAGCCATTTTGACAATATTTATTCTTCCTAGCCAAGAGCATTGGATGCATTTCCATTTGTTAGTGTCCTCTTTAATTTCTCTTAGGAGTGTCTTGTAGTTTTCAGAGTATAGGTCTTTCACTTCCTTGGTTAGGTTTATTCCTAGGTATTTTATTCTTTTTGATGCAATTGTGAATGGAATTGTTTTTCTGATTTCTCCTTCTGTTAGTTCATCGTTTGTGTATAGGAAAGCAGCAGATTTCTGTGTGTTAATTTTGTATCCTGCAACTTTGCTGAATTCAGATATTAGTTCTAGTAGTTTTGGAGTGGAGTCTTTAGCGTTTCTTATGTACTGTATAATGTCATCTCCAAACACTGACAATTTAACTTCTTCTTTACTAATCTTGATGCCTTGTATATCTTTGTTTTCTCTGATTGTCATGGCTAGCACCTCCAGTACTATGTTGAACAACAGTGTAGAGAGTGGGCATCCCTGTCTTGTTCCCGATCTTAGATGAAAAGCTTTCAGCTTCTCGCTGTTAAGTATGATGTTAGCTGTGGGTTTGTCATATATAGCTTTTATGATGTTGAGGTACTTGCCATCTATACCCATTCTGTTGAGAGTTTTAATCATGAGTGGATGCTGAATTTTGTCAAATGCTTTTTCAGCATCTATGGAGATGATCATGTGGTTTTTGTTCTTCTTTTTGTTGATGTAGTGGATGATGTTAATGGATTTTCTAATGTTGTACCATCCTGGCATCCCTTGGATGACTCCCACTTGATCATGATGTATGATCCTCTTCATGTATTTTTATATTCGGTTTGCTAACATGTTCTTGAGTATTTTTGCATCTACGTTAATCAGCGATATTGGTCTGTAATTGTCTTTTTTTTGAGGTCTTTGCCTGGTTTTGGTATTAGAGTGAGGCTGGCTTCATAGAAAGAGTTTGGAAGTATTCCCTCCTCTTCTATTTTTTGGAAAACTTTTAGGAGAATAGGTGTTATTTCTTCTCTATATGTCTGGGAGATTTCAGAGATGAATCCATCAGGTCCGGGGTTTTGTTCTTGGGTAGTTTTTTGATTACGGATTCAATTTCGTTGCTGGTGTTTCGTCTGTTTAGTTTTTCTGTTTCTTGCTTGGTCAGTGTTGGAAGGTTGTATTTTTCTAAAAAGTAGTCCATTTCTTCTAGGTTTTGCAGCTTGTTAGCATACAGATGCTCATAGTAGTCTCTTATAAATTTTTGTATTTCTGTGGGTTCCATCGTTATTTTTCCTTTCTTATTTCTGATTCTGTTATGTGTGTAGATTCTCTTTTTCTCTTAGTGAGTCTGGCTAGGGGTTTATTTAATTTGTTTAGTTTTTCAAAAACCAGCTCTTGTTATTATTGATTTTTTCTATTGTTTTATTCTTCTCAATTTTATTTATTTCTTCTCTGATCTTTATTATGTCCCTCCTTCTGGTGACTTTGGGCTCCTTTTTTCTTCTTTTTCCAATTTCAGTAATGTGTCTTTAGACTGTTCATTTCAGAATGCTCTTCCTTCTTTAAATAGGCCTGGATTGTAATTTTACTTTCGTATTAGAACTGCCTTTGCTGCGTCCCACAGAAGTTGTGGCTTTGTGTTGTTGTTGTCATTACTCTCCATATATTCTTTGATTTCTGTTTTGATTTGGTCATTAACCCATTGATTAATTAGGAGAATGTTGTTAAGTTGCCATACATTTGTGAGCTTTTTTGATTTCTTTCTAAAATTTATTTCTAGTTTTATACCTTTGTGATCTGAGAAGTTGGTTGGTAGGATTTCAATATTTTTGAATTTACTGAGGTTCTTTTTGTGGCATAGTATGTGGTCTATTCCGGAAAATGTTCCATGTACACTTGAGAAGAATGTGTATCCTGCTGTTTTTGGGTGCAGAGTTCTGTAGATGTCTGTTAGGTCCATCTGTTTTAGTGTGTTATTCAGTGCCTCTCTGTCTTTACTTATTCTCTGTCTTTTTGATCTATCCTTTGGAGTGAGTGGTGTGTTGAAGTCTCCTAAAATGAATGCATTCCTGTCTATTTCCTCCTTCAATACTGTTAGTATTTGTTTCACATATGTTGGTGCTCCTGTGTTGGGTGCATATATATTTATAATGGTTATATCTTCTTGTTGGACTGACCCCTTTATCATTATGTAATGTCCTTCTTTATCTCTTGCTACTTTCTTTGTTTTGAAGTCTATTTTGTCTGATACAAGTACTGAAACACCTGCTTTTTTCTCTTTGTTGTTTGCATGAAATATCTTTTTCCATCCCTTCACTTTTAGTCTGTGTATATCTTTGGGTTTGAGGTGAGTCTCTTGTAGGCAATATATAGATAGGTCTTGCTTTTTTATCCACTCCGTTACTCTGTGTCTTTTGATTGGTGCATTCAGTCTGTTTACATTTAGGGTGATTACTGATAGATATGTACTTATTGTCATTGCTGGCTTTAGATTCGTGGTTAACAAAGGTTCAAGGGTTGCTTCTTTACTATCGAAGAATCTAAGTGAACTTTCTTGTTAAGTTTCTCCCTTCCTTTTCTTCCTCCTCCGTTCTTTATATATTGGGTGTTTTATTCTTTACCTTTAGTTAGAATTTGGATGGTCTGTTTTCTTTGGTATGATTTCATTTTCTCTGGTGACATCTCTTTAGCCTTAGGGGCGCTTCCCTCTCGAGATGTCCATTTAAGATATCCTGTAGTGGTGGTTTATGAGCAGCAAACTCTCTCAACTTTCGTTTGTCTGGAAATTGTTTAATCCCTCAGTCATATTTAAATGATAATCATGCTGGATACACTTCGAGGCCCTTCTGTTTCATTACATTAAATATATCATGCCATTCTCTTCTGGCCTGTAAGGTTTCTGTTGAGAAGTCTGATGAGAGTCTGATGGGTTTTCCTTTGTAGGTCATCTTTCTTCTTTCTCTAGCTGCCTTTAATACTCTGTCTTTATTTTTGACCTTTGCCATCTTAATTATTATGTGCCTTGGTGTTGTCTTCCTTGGGTCCCTTGTGTTGGGAGATCTGTGGGCATCCGTGGACTACGAGACTATTTCATTCCCCAGTGTGGAAAGTTTTTAGCAATTATTTCTTCAAAGACACTTTCTATCCCTTTTTCTCTCTCTTCTTCCTCTGGTACTCCTATAATGCGAGTATTGTTCCGTTTGGATTGGTCACACAGTTCTCTTAATATTCTTTCATTCCTAGAGATCCTTTTATCTCTCTCTGCCTCAGCTTCTCTGTATTCCTGTTCTCTGTATCTATTTCATTAACAGTCTCTTGCATTTCGTCCAGTCTGCTGTTGAACCTGTCAATTGCTTGTCTGATTTCTGCATTGTCTTTCCTCACTTCCTTCACTTCCTCCCTCAGCTCTTGCACATTTCTCTGTAGGTCCATCAGCATGGCTATGACTTCTATACTGAATTATTTTTCAGGATGACTGTGCATGTCCATCCCTTCAGGTTCCCTCTCTGGGGTTGTCTGGGTTTGAAGCTTTGTCTATACCATATTCTTCTGTCTTTTCATGGCTATAGAATTGGTTGCTGGTTGTTGCCACATATGTCAGCTGGTCTCTTTATGACTTTAAAAAGGAAAAAAAGAAAAAAGAAAAAAAAAGAAAAAGAGAAGAAAAAAATAAAAAAAGGAAAGAACAAACGAAAAGAAAGGGAAGAAAAAACAACAACTAAAAAAAAAAACCGCCCTCTGCGAGTGTGTTCTGTGTGAATGTTTTAGGTGGCGCTGTTGCTCCACTATTCCGCAGCCATGGTGGTGCCACTTGGCAAGGCCCTTTATAGCTCTGGCCTGGGTGGGATGAATGGGAGGCTGTTGATCTCTGTGGGAGTCTTAAGTGTGGCCACCCTTTCCCAGTCACCAACTCAGGGGTCCGAAGCTCCCCAGGACTCCCAGCTTGCTGGGCTGAGTGTGCCAGGGTGATGTCGTCCTCTGCTGTGCTCCTGTCTCTTTAAGACTGCTGAAAAAATTGCTCGCTTTTCTTCTTTTTTTTTCCTTTCTTTTTCCTTCCCAGAGCCAGCTGCCTGGCGCAGTCCCCACTGAGACCCTGCGCCCTCTGTCTCTCCAATCTCCTCTACACCACACACTGTGTGTTGGTGCTCCCGGCACAGACTTCCACTCCCTCCCGGCTCTGAATCCTCTCCTCCCACCGGTGCACTGGGATTGGGGATCGCTCAGGTTCTGCCGGGTCCCGGCTCCATATCTTACCTGCCTCATCGGGTCCTGAGTCCTGTCAGGTGTAGTTGCCCGCCGGTGCACTGGGGTGGGGGAGCGCTTGGGTCCTGCTGGGTCGCAGCTCCGTATCTTACCCACCTCACTGCATGCCAAGTCCTTTCAGGTGTACCTGTATGCTGTGCACTTTCCTGTGTATTCTGGTCTCTCTTTTAGGAATAGTTGTATTTGCTGTGTTTTCGTGGATAAATATAATGTTGGGAGGAAATTTCTGTCATTGCCGTTCACATCGCCATCTTCCCAGAAGTCTCCACAAGCTATTTCTTTCCCAGTCAGTCAGTTAGGACTAAAGGAAGTGACAGCTTCTCCAAATTCACAGATAACAATACAAGACTTCAAGAAAACCCAAGGAAATAGAACACCACTAGTGAACACAATAATTGTCCAGTAACTGACCATAAATAATGGAAAAATATGATTTGACAGTAAAGAATTCAAAATACTTATTTTAAGGAAGCTTAGTAAGACACAAGAAAACAGACAATTCAAAGAAATCAGGAAAACATAGAAATCATAAAAATAGCCAGATTCTGGAATGGAAGAATGCAATGAATAAAATGTGAAAACACAATAGAGAGCATTAACACAAACTTTATCAAGCAGAAAAATCAATCTGAAGTAAAGAAGAGGTAATTTGATATTTTCTAGTCAGAAAAAAAGAAATAGAGTGAAAAAAGCCTACAGAATTATGGGGGACCTTGAAGAGAAACATCTTAGGCACTATAGGAATACCAAAAGGAGAAGAGATGGAGAAAAAAACAGAAAGCTCATTTAAAGGAGTAATGGCTGAGACCTTACCAAATTTGATACAGACTATCAAAATTTAGAAGCTCATATCCCCAAACAGAATCAACCAAAAGAGATCTTCCTCAGGCCACATTATAATAAAACTGGCTAAAGACAAAGACAAAGAGAAAATCTTGAAAGGAGCAAAGGAGAAAAAATTACCTCACTTAAAAGGGAACCCCACTGAGACATCAGGAGATTTAACAACAGAAACTTGCATGCCAAGGAGAGAGTGGGGTGATATTTTCAAAGTGCATAAAGGAAAAACACTACCAAGTATATTTCACCTAGCAAAGCTGTCCTATATAAACGAAAGAGTGATAAACGCTTTACCAGAAAAATGAGTGAAGGGAATTCATCAACACTAGACTGGCCTTATAAGAAATTCTAAAAGGGGTTCTTCAAGTTGAAAAAAAAATGCATTAATTTGTAACATGAAAATGTACAACACAATGGTAAAGGTAAATATATAGTCAATTTTAGAAAATCCTAATACAGTAATATGGTGGTGTATAAATTATTTAATTCCAATATAAAGATAAAAAACAAAAGTTTTAATAATAACTACAGCTATAATAATTTTCTAAGTATTCTCTATAAAAATATGTCATTTGTGACACAAAAACAAATGTGGGAAGAGAAGTAAAAGGTAGAGCTTTTGTGTGCAAAGTGAATTTGTTGTCAACTTAAAATGAACTGATGTATGTATGAAATTTTATGTAAGCCTCATGGCAACCATAAAGCAAAAAATCTATAGTAGATAAACAAAATATAATGACAAAGGAATCAAAGCATAGCACTATGGAGAATCATAATTCACATGGGAAGTCAACAAGAGAAGGAAGAAGCAACATTGGAACTTCAATGCAGACAGAAAACTATTAATTACATGGCATTAGTAAGTCCTTACCTATTAATGATTACTCTAAATGCAAATGGATTAATTATCCAATCAAGCGACACAGGGGGCTGAAGGGGAAATAAATCCATGCACTACCTACAAAACTGTGTACTCTCACTTCAGCTTTTAGGACACACATAGGCTGAAAGTAAAGGGATGGAAAAAATATTCCATACAAATGGAAACCAAAATTGACTAACAGCAGCTATACTTATATTAGACAAATTGTCTATTAGTCAAGTAGGAATAAGAGATGAGTCTAATAATGACAAAAGAGTAAAATAATCAAGAGGATATAACAATTGAAAATATATATGCATCCAACATTGGAGCATCCAGATATATTAAGCAAATACTAACATATGTTAAGGGAGAAATAGACAGTAACATAATAACACTAGGAGATTTAACTACCCCATTTTCATCAATAGAGAGATCAGTCACAAAGAAAATCAATAAGTAAACATTGAACTTGAAATATACTTTAGATCAAATAGGCATAATGCACATATACAGAACATTCCATTCAACAGTGGTAGAATACTTATTCTACTGAAGCACACATTGTACATTCTCCAGGATAGGTAATTGCATTAGGTCACAAAGCAAGACTTAAAAATTTTTTAAGATTGAAATAATGCCAAATATGTTTTCTGACCATAGTGGTATGAAAGTAGATGCCAATAAAAAAGCCAGTGGGTCAAAGAAGACATCAAAAGGGGAATCAAAAAACATCTTTAAAGAAACAGCAAAAGAAACACAACATAACAAATAACTGCAAAAGCAGCTCTGTGAAGAGTGTTTATTAAACACCCACATTAATAAAAAAGAATGATCTCAAATAAATTGCATAACATTATGCCTTAAAACAAACTAGAAAAAGAGCAAGACTAAAGTTAAAACGCCTAAAGAAATAACAAAGATCAAAGTAGAAATATGAGATAGAAACCAGAAAAATGATAGAAAAAAAATCAACAAAACTGACCTACTTTTTTGAAAAGATGAACAAAATCTACAAACGTAAAGTTCATTAATCAAGAAAAAAGAGAGATCAAATAAAATCAGAAATGTAAGTGGAGACATTAAAAATTATGCCACAGAAATACTAAGGATCATGAGAGTGTTATAAACAACTATACACCAACAAATTGGATAGTGCAGAAGAAATAGAGAAATTCCTAGAAACATACAACTTACCAAGACTAAATAATGAAGAAATACAAAATCTGAACAAACCAATAACAAGGAAGATTGAATCAGTAATCAAAACAAGATTGAAGTAGTAATCAAAAACATTTTTAGAGAAAAGCGAAGGACCAGAAATTTTTACTGGTAACTTAAAGAATTAATGCTTCTCAAACCATTCCAAAAAAATGAAGAGGAAGGACACTTCCAAAATCATTTTATGAAGTCAGCATAACCTTAACATCAAAGCCAGATGAGGATATTTCAAAAAAGAAAAGTATAGGCAAATAGCACTGATGAAAATAGGTGTAAAAATACTCAACAAAATACTAGGACACTGAATTCAACATCATATTAAGACATACACCATGATAAAATTGGATTTATCCATGGGATTCAAGGATGGTCCATCAGTTGCAAATCAGTAAACATGACATACCGCATTAACAATATAAAGGGTAAAATCATATGATCAACTTAATGATGCCTAAAATGTACTTGACAAAATTCAACATTCATTTATGATAACAATTCAATAAATAAAGTTTTAAAGGAACGTGCCTCAACATAATGAAGGACACAAATGAGAAGCCCACAACTAAAATATAAATGGTAAATCAAAGCTTTTCCTTGAGTATTAGGAAGAAGGTAAAGGTACACATTCTCACCACTTCTAGTCAACATAGTACTGGAGACTCAACCAAAGCAATTAGGCAGTGAAAGGAAATAAAAGACATCCAAATAAGAAAGAAAGAAGTAAAATTGTCTGTGTTTGCAGATGACAGGATCATACATATAGAAAACTCTAAGAACTCCACCAAAAAACTTAAAATTAATAAAAAAATTCAGTAAAGTTGCAGGATACAAAAACAATATGTAAATATCATTTGCATTTCCATACACTAACAACAAACTATAAGAAAAAGTAAGAAAATAATCCTACTTACAATAGTATCAAAAATAATATCTAGGAATAAATTTAACCAAGAAGGTCAAAGACCTGTACTCTGAAAATTATAAGCTATAGATGAAATAAACAGAAGAATACACAAATAAATGGAAAGATATCCCATGTTCATGGATTGGAAGAATTAATATTCATAAAAATTTCCATGGAACCCAAAGTGATCTTCAGATATAATGCAATGCCTATAAAACTTCCACTGGCATTTTTCACAGAAATAGAAAAAAGTTTTAGAATTCATTTGGAACCACAAAACACCCCAAACACTCAAAATAAACTTGAGAAGAACAAAACTGGAGACATTGTACAACCCGATTTCAAACTGTATTACAAAGTGAAAATAATGAAAGCAATATGTCACTAGCATAAAAATATATGTATCAGTGCAACAGAATCAGGAACCCAGAAATAACCATGCATATGTAATCAACTACATTTGACTACAACTAATATTTGACAAGGGAGCCAGGAATACACAATGGGGGAAGGAGTGTTTTCAGTATGAAACAAGCACCTATATTAAACCAGGGCACCTATATTAAACCACTAATGGAAATTAACTCTAAATGATTTAAAGACTTACATAGAAGACTTGAAAACATAAAAACCTAGAATAAAACATGGAAATATCTTCTGGACATTAGTTATGGCAATGATTTATTTTGGATGTTACAGCCATATATATATATCAGTTTAATATATATAGATGTTTGTAGCATTTTATATTCCCAGAACCAATGTATGAAAGTTCCAGTTGATTCACATCATCGTTAACAAACTGAATGGTTGGTTTGGGGGGAGCCTGGATCATGGTGTGTTACTGTACTTTAGGTGAACAACTTTTCATTTGCTTTTGGTCATAGTTGTTCTTGTTTTGTAAATATTTAGCTCTTGCCATTTTTAATTTGGTTTATCTTATTAAGTTATAGTAATCCTTTAAATATTTGGGCTAAATTCCCTTATGAGATGTGTGGTTTACCAGAATTTTCTCACATTCTATGTCTAGTCATTTGAGTTTCCAACAGTTTATTTCTAGGAAGAGATATTTTAACTTTTGATGAAATGCAAATTTATCAATTTTTAATTATTTATTTTGTGCCCTATACTGGACAACTTTACCAGCCCAATGTTGCAAAGATTTGTCATACCTTTTTGTGGAATATTTATATACTTGCTTTCACATTCATGTCTATAATTTATTTCCAGTCATTTTGGGTGGAATAGAGTCCATTTATTTTCTTATATGGATTTCCAGGTGTCCCAGACAATTTTTTGGAAATAGTATCCTTTTACTCATTTGAGGAACTTTGTCAAAACTCCACTGAATATAGGTTTGTGTGTGTTTCTGGACTTATTATTATTTTCCATTGATTTATATATTTATCATTGTATCGATATGTCATGTTTTGATTAATATAGTGTGAGCCCTTTGACTTTGTTCTTAATCATGGAAGGTAGAATAAAGGCTGCCCCCAAATGTCTGTGTTTTAATCTCTGGAATCTGAATATGTTACCTTCCTTAGCAAAAGGAACTTTGCAGATGTTATTAAAACAACATCTTGAAATGGGGAGATTATTATGGATTACCTGGGTGGGCTTATGGTAATAACATGTGTAAAGAGAGGTGTGACTGTAGAAGAAGGATCAGAAGGGGATTCAAAGTTTCTGGCTTTAATAATGGAGAAAGGAGCCAGGAACAAAGGAATTCAGGCAACCTTTAGAATCCAGAAACCACCTCAGAAAGGAACATAGCCTTACCGCCACCTTGATTTTGTCCTGGTGATATCTGTGTCAGGCTTATGATCTATATAAAAAATTTGAATATAATAAATTACTATTTAAGTTGCTGAATTTGTGTAATTATTTAATAGCAGTGGTAGAAAACTATTACATTAATTATTAAATTGGCTTTTCTACTTATTTTCAATTTTATTTTAGTTTTAGCATCACCTTGTTAATTTCTATGATAAAGCCTACTGAGATTTTGATTGGTATTTAGTTGAATCTGTACATTAACTTGAGGAGAATTAGTATGGCAAAATACTAATTCTTCTGATTCATAATTACCCATTTACTTAGGCCTTCTTATTTCAGGAAGATGTAATTTTCAGAATACAAGTCATGCACATAATTTGTTAATCTTTCCTTAAACAGCATAGGTTTTTAAATACTGCTACAAATTACATTTAACATTTTTATTTTCCAACTTTTCATTCTTATTGTGTAGAATTAAAATTTTGTTTAATGTGCTGATACTTTTATCCTATGACCTTGGTAACTTTATTGTTAGTTTTGTACTATTTTTGTAGGTTCTGTGTGGATATTGCAACAATTACATAGCATCTGATAATTAAGAAGACAAACAAGACGCCACAGTATAAATTCACATTGGGTTTTATAAAAGTTAAGGACACAGCACAACAGGAGAAAAAAGTAGGCAATTCTAGAAAAGTCTGAATACATCCAGGCACAGCTATCCAATATCATTTTTCAGGATATTTTCCATCTGTGGTTTCCAAATCATCAAGATATATGCAAGGTATCTGATTTTCAGGAATATTAATTCACACTTTTCTAAAGGGGTCCCTTGTATATCCCACTGCTTGCATAATTAAACCTAATCCATGGAAGCAATAATACCAGATGCAATCTATGAATCTATATATTCCTACATTATATAGACAAGCTTGTACAAATGTATCCAAGTAAGTCTCAAACTGTAAACAAATTATAAGTCATTTGGTACTACATCTCTTGCCTAGCTTGGTCAAGGGTTAGCACTAAAATTATGTATATTCCTGAAGATAACCATAAAGTGGTTTCATCCCACCTTTAAAATAATCCTATCCTTACGTGGTTCATCTTTCTGATCCTTAGTGAAGCTTTCTTAATTAAAAGTCATTCACAGTCATTCTTGTTTATCTGTGTCTCTTAAATACTTATAGAATAGAAAAAGCAAAAAGACAAGCATGAGTGGCAAATAGATATTGCTTTCAATATTTTGGTTTTAACAAATATTTTAACATAACCTTGTTAATAAATGTGAACTTTATGAAAAGTATCAGGAGAGAGTGATTCAATTTAATGAATAATTAGTTTCTAACTAAACTTTTCCTCTGGCAAAGGAGCTTTGATCAGAAAAACACTTTCTGAAAGTTTTCATTCAATATCCCAATATATTCTGCCATTGATATAAGCATTATAAGTTTTCTTAAAATGTCCCAAATTAATCTTAACACATACACCACTTATTACACCAAGTAGTGGATTTCACTATAAGTTAGTCTAATAAATTACACAATAAAACAGTTAATATTGCCATAGTATTTTCTCAGGATTTCCCCAAATACTGGCCCTTGACAATAAACCAAATTTTGTCACAGATGGAGAAGTAAATCAGGTGCTAAATCTCAATTAACTCTAGATTTCAGGTCCCTTGCAGGCATGAATTTATCCCTTCCCTCTTATTATGAGCTGTGACAATACAGACTCCCTATGAGATATAACTTTAAGGAATAGCCACTTTTTCTTTATTGGTAAAATCCTCCTCAAATATAATCAGTATCCAATTCCAAATAACTACATTATTAGGTATTTATGATTTTTGTTTATGTGTGGGGTTTAGAAATTAGAGTGCACCTAGGCAGATTACATTTCCATTATAAAGTACCACTGACTAGCCGAAAAACACTGTTTCTATATATTCTTTCCTGTGCTTCCAGTGCCAAGATCCTAGGCCATTGTTTTGGAGCTATCTCCACTTCAATGTGTGAGGCATACTTATGAGTTTCTCTTGGGTTAACATGCTTCCTCTTTCTTATTTCTGTTTTCCTTATCCTGGTCTTGAACTCTCAGTTTGGTTTGGTTTGTGCATTTTTCTAACATTGTGTTATCTCTCTAGTCTGTTTGCCATTTTTATTATCATTTTTCTAACTCCTAAAGTAAAATCTCTCCTGAGCAGCTAGTATGGATCACTCATTTTCCTCAATACGTATATTTTCATTAAAGCAAATTTGTCTTATTCTGGAAATGCTTGGCCTGTGCAATTTGCTCAGGTGCTTTTGGGACATTTTGCATGGCACTCATTTATCTACAAAACATGGTATTACCCTGGGGTACTTGTTGCATTAGTAAAGTTTGAATATATATTTTGTAACCAACATGTAGACTTCTCCAAAACAGTAAATAAATTTTTCCATAAAAGACAGATAATAAATGTTTTTTATTTTTCAGGTAATAGTCTTTTTGCAAATATTCAACACTGTCATTTCATCATGAAAGCTGCCTTAAGCAATATATAAATGAATTATTGTGACTGCATTACAGTAAAACTTTATAAAAGTGCACAATGTGCCAGATTTTGTCCAATAGCAATGGTTTCTCAATTCCTGGTCTAGGAGTGTTGAGGTTCTTGATAATGTAACTCAAGCATGCCACTGATAATTCATGTGTTCACCTATGTCACTAGTTACATAGTGTTCTGAGGAGCTATTGTTGAATAAATCTCTTTGTGTGCATTAAGGAGGCAATAATTCCCACAGCTTACCTCCCAAAATGGATCCTTTCATACAAATAACCTATGAAATTGGAACCAAAAGATGAGGTAATGTTATAGTTCTTCCAAGATTTTATCTACAAGGTGTCATCAGTATCATTATAGTTCATCACACAGATGACTTGAGATTGAATGCTGTCTATATAAATCTCCTAATGCTACTTTTGACCTTCAGCTTCAAATGGATGGATTTCTATAGGGAAATTGCTTTTACTTTGTTAATATTTTCAAATAGAAGCAAGATATTATATACACTTACTCTTAGTATTTCTCATTCTATCAAAGCAATTTTAACTTTTCCTTTTTGCATTACAGCAACAAGTGACTCTCTTTGATAAACAATCTTTCCCTTCATTTTTATTTAGCATTAATTTTACCCAGATTCTTCACTCACCTGCTCAACCAAGGGTTTGACAACCAATTCAGCCAGAGAATTGAGTTATAGAGATGGCAACAATATGAGTCTGACTAACAATCACCTGGAGTAAGGATGGATACATACAAGGCTATAAAACTGTTTCATTCATTTTATAGAAAAGAGGCATAAATCATTAATCCCAGCTTAAATGGGTGATGAGAAGTAACAATCTATCCCCTAATGTCATTAGGAATTTAGTCAATCATCTTTAGATTGTCATAGAATCATTTATAGCAAATGATCCTTTCTTTCAACTTGCAAATGCAATTCAGGCCCCAGCTCTACAAGATCAAGCAGAGTAAAGATAACGATTTTATAAATAGACAAGATGCTTAAATTCCTGGGTTATATCCCACTCCTCTTCACTCTCTTCTCTACAATATCTTAAAGATCTATCCAGTGATGATCTCCCTTTATTTCCATGGATGTTAAGTTGAAACACACATTCTGTTATGCAAGCCATTTCTTCAGTGTCTTAATACTACCCCTGCTGAAATTAACAAATAGGCTTTCATTTTCCAATTCTGATTTTTTTTCAGTCTGCTACTATTTGGGTCAAAAGGAAAATGATAAGTGTTGGTCTTGAATATGATGTTTCTTAGTCTATTGTTGTACTGCAGCTGTGATAAAATGGGTTCCTTGTCCAGATGATATATAACCAGGAGCACCGATTTAAGACTGTAAGCCTCAAATAGTGTTACAGATATTGATTTTAGTCATCATGTACGAAAATAGAGGTCCGGAATGAATATATATTCTGGTCAAGACCAATCGGAGCTTGGAGGAAAATGATGCTCCAAAATCCCTTTCTAGGTAATAGCTACTTTCAAAGTCTGAAAATCTCATTACTCATTTCTTTCTTTGTAGATTTTTTATTAGAGGCTAATAGTATACCCTGATTTTATATGCAATTTATCTTGATATCAAACAACTCAATCAATTTTGCTCCTCTTGCTTTGGTTTTGGAACTGACAGAGTAAAACATTTATTTCCATGTGTTCATGGAATGTGCCTAGATCATCTGGTTCAAGTTATTTATAAGAATTTTACTCTTCATGTACTTTAGTCAGGTTATATAGCCATTCTGTGGTGGTTATATAATTAATAAATATTAGCTTGATTGTCAGATTGTGATATCATTATATAATTATTATAGAATCAATTATTTTCCAATTGAATCAAATTTAATTCTCTCCAACCACATAATGACAAGTAGATGAATTCAAATATACTTGTGTAAGCACGGTAGATAAATATTAAAGCATATGTTATATGAGTGCAGTACCTTTGAAATAGGTATTGAAAAGAAAACATTGTCCAAATGGATTGCAGAATACAAATTTCCCTTAGCTTGTACAGTTTGAATTGTTAACACCAATTCATGCTTCTGAAGACATTACCTTTTGTGGTCTCTGTGTATACAATTAAATCCAAGATCCATCCTAGATTGATACTTCTAAAGACACTACTTTTTGTAGCCTTCTAGAGTATACAGTTAAATCCAGGATCCACCAGTAATTTCTCTGGCTGTATTGATTTTTAAATAAAGAATATTTAGGTATTAATACATCCACAATTAATACCCTTAATTAAAGCTGAAATGTTTTAATGATCCCTAAGATACAATTTTTTAAATTTTCATACAGTAATATTTTTTGTTACACATTTTTATATTTGACAAATACATGTCATGTAACCTCCATTAAAATCGATGTAAATAATAGTTCTCTCAAAGCAAAAATTTCCTTCATGCCTCCCTTTGTAGTCACACCATCCCTTACACCTAACTACAGGAAATAGTCTGTCTGTTCTTGGTACTGAGAGTTGTGTCTTTTTCAGAGAGTTAAATATATGAAAACACACAGTATGTGCTCTGAGTCCAGCTTTCAGTAAACACAATTCATGTTGATCCATGTGTCAGTAGTCATTTTTATTGAAGTATAGATGACATACAATATTATTAGGTTTGTTGTACAACACTGACATTTATATACATTATGAAGAGGTAACCATAAGTCTAATTACCATCAGTCACCATCCATGATTATTACAATATCACTGATTATACTCCTTATGCTGTACTTTACATATTCCGGTTATTTATTTCATAAGTGAAAGTTGATACCTCTTAACCCCCTTCGTTTATTTTGCCTATCCCTCTAGCGTTCTCCTCTCTGGCAACCACCAGTTTGTTTTCTTTATTTATGAGTCTCTTTCTGTTTTGTTTTGTTTGTTCACTTTTTTAAAATTCCAAATATAATTGAAATTATATGGCATTTGTCTTTCTCTGTCTGCCTTATTTATCTCACTTAAAATAATACCCTCTAGGTTGATTCATATTGTCAAAAATGGCAATATTTCATTTTTTTATGGCTGAATATGTTGTATATATTGCATATACACCACATCTTCTTTTATCCATTTACCTATCAATGGACATAGGCTGCTTCTACTTCTTTGCTGTTGTAAATAATGTTAGAGTGAAAATAGGGGTGCTATTTTTTGAATGAATGTTTTAATTTTCTTCAGATAAATACCCAGAAGTGGAATTATTACACTTGTGTGTTATTTTTTTTTTTTTAATTTTTAGAGGACCTCCCATGCTGTTTTCTATAATGACTACACCAGTTTACATTCCCTACAGCCCAGAGACTCCCTTTTCTCCACATCATTTCTAAAACTTATTATTTCCTGTATTTTTGAACTTAGGCATTCTAACAGGTGTGAAGTGATATCTCATTGTGGCTTTGAATTGCATTTCCCTGATGATTTGTTATGTTGAGCATCTTTTCATATATGTATTGGCCATCTGTATGTCCTCCTTTGAAAAATGTCTGTTCACAACCTCTGCCCATTTTTTAATCAGACTCTTTTCTGGTATTGAGTTGTATAAGTTATTTATATATTTTTTATATTAACCTTTTATCAGATATCTTTTGTAAATATATTCTCCCAGTCAAAAGGTTGTCTTTTGTTTTGTTGATAATTTCCAAAGCTTTTTGGAACAAAGCCCAAAGCTAGAAGAAGGAAGGATCAGAGTGTAAATAAATTAAAGAGACTAAATCAATAAAAAAAAGAATGAATGAAACTAGGATCTTGTTTTTTGAATAGAGAAATAAAACTGATGAAGTTTTTAGCAGAAAAAAAGTGAGGACTCAAATTCAGGAATGAAAGTGAAATTTACAATTGATACCACAGAAACACAGAGTAAAAGACTCTTTGACCAATTATATGCCAAGAATTGGACAACTTAGAAGATTTTTGCCTATGTTTTATTTTAAGAGTTTTATGGTTTCATGACTTACATTCAGGTCTTTGATCTATTTTGAGTTTACTTTTGTGTATGGGGTTAGACAATAATCCAGTTTCATTGTCTTACATGTAGCTGTCCAGTTTTGCCAACACCAGCTGTTGAAAAGGCTGTCATTTCCCCATTGTATATCCATGGCTTCTTTATAGTATATTAATTGACCATCTATGCTTGGGTTTATATATGGGCTCTCTAGTCTGTTCCATTGGTCTATGTGTGTGTTCTTGTGCAAGTACCAAATTTTCTTGATTACTGTGACTTTGTAGTAGAGCTAGAAGTCAGGGAGTGTAATTCCTGGCTTTATTCTTCATTCTCAGAATTTCTTTGGTTGTTCAGGGTCTTTTGTGGTTCCATAAGAATTTTAGAACTATTTATTCTAGTTCATTGAAGAATGCTGTTCGTATTTTGATAGGGATTTCATTGAATGTGTAGATTGCTTTAGGCAGAATGACCATTTTGAGAATATTAATCCTCCCTATCCATGAGCAGGGTATATGTTTCCATTTATTGGTATCTTCTTTAATTTCTTTCATGAGTGTCTTGTAGTTTTCAGAGTATAAGTCTTTCACTGCCTTGGTTAGGTTTATTCGTAGGTATTTTATTCTTTTTGATTCAATTGTGAATAGATTTTTTTCCTGATTTCTCTTTCTGCTAGTTCACTGTTAGTGTATAAGAATGCAACATATATCTGTGTATTAATTTTGAATCCCGCAATGCAACTTTACTGAATTCTGATATTAGATCTACTAGTTTTGGAGTGGATTCTTTAGGGTTTTTATGTACAATATCATGTCATCTGCAAACAGGGACAGTTTGACTTCTTCCTTACCAATATGGATGCCTTTTATTTCTTTGTGTTGTCTGATTGCCATGGCTAGGACCTCAAGAACTATGTTGAATAAAAGTGTATTTGAATGTATATACATATGTATGTGTTTGTGAGTCTCATGTTTATATATCTCCATACGTGTAAATTTTAAATCAGTTAAATGATGTCTTTCATCCATAAATTGGAAAATTATTAATTCAGAAATAAAAGTAATACTAGAAGCCAAAAAAAAAAAAGTGGGGAGAGTGGGCATCCTTGTCTTGTTCCTGATCTTAAAGGAAAAGCTTTCAGCTTCTCAGTGTTAATTATAATGTGAGTTTGTCATTTATGGCCTTTATTATGTTGAGGTACTTGCCCTCTATACCCATTTTGTTGAGAGTTTTTATCATGAATGGATGTTGATTTTTGTCAAATGCTTTTTCAGCATCTGAGGAGGAAATCATGTGGTATTTTACCTTCTTTTTGGTGATGTACTGGATGATGTTGATGGATTTTCGAATGTTGTACCATCCTTGCATTCCTGGGATGAATGCCACTTGGTCATGATGGATGATCTTTTTGATGTATTTTTGAATTCGGTTTGCTAATATTTTGTTGAGTATTTTTGAATCCATGTTCATCAGGAATATTGGTCTGTAGTTTTTTTTGTGTGTGTGGTGTCTGCCTGGTTTTGGTATTGGAGTGATTTTGGCCTCGTAGAATGATTTTGGGAGTATTCCCTCCTCTTCTACTTTTTGGAAAACTTGAAGGAGGATGGCTATTAGGTCTTCACTAATGTTTGATAAAATTCAGCAGTGAAACCACGTGGTCCAGGGTTTTTAATTTTGTCCTTAAGTGGTTTTTTTGATTACCAATTCAATTTCCTTGCTGTTAATTGGTCTATTCATATTTTCTGTTTCTTCTTCGGTCAGCCTTGGAAGGTATTTTTCTAGAAAGTTGTCAATTTCTTGTAGGTTATCCAGTTTGTTACTATATAATTTTTCATATTATTCTCTCATAATTCTTCATGTTTCCATGGTGACTCTAGTGATTTTTCCTTTCTCATTTCTGATTCTGTTTATGTATGTAGACTCTTTTATTTCTTGATAAGTCTGACTAGGGGTTTATCTATTTTGTTTATTTTCTCGAATAACCAGCTCCTGCTTTCATTGATTCTTTCTACTGTTTTATTCTTCTGAATTTTATTTATTTATGCTTTAATCTTTATTATGTCCCTCCTTCTACTGACTTTGGGTCTCATTTCTTCTTCCTGTTCTGGTTTCATTAATTGTAAGTTTAGACTTTGTTTGGGATTTTTCTTTCTTGGGGTAGGCCTGTATTGTAATATATTTTCCTCTTAGCCTGGCCTTTGCTGTGTCCCACAGATTTTGTTGTGTTGCATTTTTGTTATCATTTTTCTCCATACATTTCTTGATCTTTGTTTTTATTAGGTCATTGATCCATTGATTATTTAGTAGCATGTTATTAAGCCTCCATGTGTTTGTGCGCTTTTTCATTTTCTTTGAGTAATTTATTTCTAATTTCATACTTTTGTGATCTGAGAAGCTGGTTGGTACAATTTAAATCTTGTTGAATTTACTGAGGTTCTGTTTGTGGCCTAGTATATTATCTATTGAAAATGTTCCATGTGCACTTGAGAATAATGTGTATCCTATTGCTTTTAGATGGAGTGTTCTGTAGATGTCCATTACGTCCATCTGTTCTAATATGTTGTTCAGTGCCTCTGTCACTTTATTTATTTTCTGTCTGGTAGATCTGTCCTTTGGAGTGAATGGTGTGTTGAAGTCCCCCAAAATGAATGCATTGTATTCATTTCCCCCTTTAATTTTGTTAATATTTGTTTCACATATGTAGGTGATCCTGTGTTGGGTGCATAGATATTTATAATAGATATATCCTCTTGTTCTACTGACCCCTTTATCATTATGTATTTTCCTCCTTTGTCTCTTGTTACTTTCTTTGTTTTGAAATCTATTTGGTCTGATACAAGTACTGGAACTACTGCTTTTTCATCCCTATTAGTTGCATGAAATATCTTTTTCCATCCCTTCAGTTTTAGTCTTTGTATATCTTTTGTTTGAAGTGAGTCTCTTGTAGACAACATAGACAGGGTCTTGTTATTTTATCCATTCAGTGACTCTATGTCTTTTGATGGGTTCATTCAGACTATTTACATTTAGGGTGATTATCAATAGGTATGTACTTACTGCAATTGCAGGCTTTAGATATGTGGTTACTAAAGATTCAGTGATAATTCCCATACTATCTAACAGTCTAATTTAACTCACTTAGTATGCTATCACAAACACAACCTAAAGATTCTTTTACTTCCCTCCTTTTTCTTCCTCCTCCATTCTTTGTATGCTATGAATCATATTCTGTACTCTTTGTCTATCCCTTGGGTAACATCTACTTAGCCTTAGGAGAACTTTCATCTATAGGAGTCCCTCCAAAATGCACTGTAGAGGTGGTGTGTGGACGGTAAATTCTCTCAGCTTTTGCTTATCTGAAAACTGTTTAATCCCTCCTTCAAATATAAATGATAACCTTGCTGGTAAAGTATTCTTAGTTCAAAGCCCTTCTGCTTCATTGCATTAAATATATCATCCCACTCTCTTCTGGCCTGTAAGGTTTCTGCTGAGAGATCTGCTTAAAGTCTTATGAGGATTCCCTTTTAAGTTACAAGGTTTATTCCCTTCTGCTTGAGATTTGATTTTTTTCTTTGACTCTTTGCAGCTTTATCTTACATCTTGTAGATCTTTTTAGGTTGATCTTACTTGGTTACCTATAAGCTTCTTGAACTTAGATATCCAAATCTCTCCCCATATTGGGGAAGTTCTTAGCCATTATTTCTTTAAATAAACTTTCGGCCCTACCTTCCTTTTTTCTCCTTCTGGAACTCCAGTAGTTCACAAATTGGTTCTTTTGATGGTTTGCCATAAATCATGGAGGCTTATTTCACTTTTTTTCATTATTATCTTCTGACTGGATAATTTCAATGTACCTATCTAATATCACAGATTTTTTTCTTCTGATTGATCCATTCTGTTGTTGATGCTCTCTATTGCATTTTTTAGTCATTGTATTCTTCAGCAGCAGAATTTATTTTGCATTATATTTTATGATTTCTACCTCTTTGTTAAACTTTTTGCTTTGTTCATGTATTGTTTTCCTGATTTTGTTCAGTTGTCTCTCAATATATTCTTGTAGCTCATTGAGTTTTTAAAAATAGATATTTTTAATTTTTATTGGGTAAATCACAGATCTCCATGTCATTAGGTTTGGATATTGGAAGATTTTTGTGATATTTTGCTAGTGCCCTGTTGCTATGATTTTTCATGTTCCTTGAAGTTTTGCATTACTGTCTTTACATTTGAGACTGCAATCACGTCCTCCAGTTTACTAACTGCCTTTGAGAGAGAGACAACTTCCTTCAGCCCTGCTAAAGATTCTGAAGCTGTATCAGACTGTCTATGGGGACACTCACCCCATGCCTCTTGCTTCCTTTTAGAGAAAATTCTTATGATTGTATCCCTTCTCTAGATTCTACAGTGCACCAGGTGGGTGCTAACAGCCTCTCTTCTGTTTCTCCAAAGCCAGCATTTCATCCCATTGTAGCGGTCTCTCCCTGGCCCATAGATGTAAGCCACCTTTTTATGCATGCTCACTAATTATCTGTCAAAGCTTGTTCTCACCACCAATGTCAGTTGTTCTCACAGGCAGTTGTCCACAGGGTGGGAAGGTGTGTGGGTGAGGCACACAGAGCACTGAAGATGTCAGTGGGCCAGTTAAGGAGAATCTGAAAGTAAGGCATTCCCAGAGGCTTGAGAGTGGGCTTTCTGAGTCTGCAATAGAGTTAATAGGATCTGCATCTCTTTAATGTCCTCCAAGAGTATTATCTGATGTTCTTCTAGCCTTTTCCTCACTCAGAATCATATAGCTCATCAGCCAGAGAAATAAGTATACCACTTAGCAGCGTCCTACAGAGGTGGGGAAGCTGCATGCTAACTCACAGGCTCCCCTTTTTCCCTGAGAAATCATGAGCCAAGAAAATTCTCTTTGTTTTAAACTCTGCTGCCTTAGCGAAGGAATGATGCAGATAAAGTCAAGTTGCTCTCTTACCCAATTCAATAAGTCTAAAATCATTTTTTTTTCTGCTCCAATGGTGTGCTGGCACTTCTGTGAAGACCTGGATTTCCATATAGGCACTTGTGTTTGTGAGTAATTAGGAGTTTTTCCCAGGGTTTCACCGACTGAAGCTGAGGGGCTAGAGCTGATTCATGCACCACTGCAGGACCCATATCCAGAACATGTCTATTGCCTGATATATAGGTGGGTGAGATTACTCCTGGGTCTCCTGGCACATGTTGCTGAGTCCCACAGCGACCTCAAAGACACTTTGTCTGTTGATGGGTTTTGAATTTTTTTGTTGGATTGGTGACAAAAACAATAGTTGTCTTGTGCCACCATGGTCTCATGTTTTCTAGATAAAGTTTCAACTTAAAGTTTATTTTGTCTTAAGTATCACTATGCCTGCTTTCTTTTGGTTATCATTTTCATAAAATTGTTTTTATCCTTAACTTTCAGCCTTTGTATGTTCTTACATTTAATGTTTGTTTCTACTAGACAACATATGTGAAACTTTTTTAATCCATGCATCCAGTATAACTTTTATTGTGGACTTTAATATATTTACATTAAAAGTACTATTTGATACTAAATTTATTTACTATTCCCATGTTGTTTTTGTTAATTGTGTTTCATTCCATGTGTTTCATCCCACTACCCACTGGCCTGTGGGATGGTTTCTGTTTATCTTGTACTTATGTTCCTCTTTTTCTTTTTCTTCCTTGCAATATTACTTTGTGTTTCATTTTATTGTTTTCTTTTTTTTGTATATGATTCCTTCCTTTTTCCCCATAGGTATTGTTTTTGTGAAGCATACCTAAGATATTTAATGGTTAGAGCAATCTGTTTTAGAATAATAACTTCACTTGCACAGAAAAACATAGATTTACCTTTCTCTTGCTCCAAATTATGTTATTGATGTCATAATATTCATCTATTTATATTTGTGTTCACTTACATAATTTGTTATATTTATATATAATATTGTATTTTAACCTTTATACAAGAATTAAAAGTTATCTATCACTACCATTACAATAATAGAGTATTAAGTTTTCATCTTTATATTATATTTACCTTTACCACTGAGTTTCATACTTTCTTGTGCTATTGTATTGCTGTTTAGCACCCTTTCATTTCACCTTGAAGAGCTCCTTTTAGCATTTTTTACAATGCAATTCTAGTGGTGATGGACTGTTTCAGATATTGTAGCTCTGGTAATGTCTTTACCACAGCAATTTTTTTTTATTTCGTTTTTTTTATTAAGGTATCACTGATAAACCCTCTTATGAAGCTTTCACATGAAAAACATTGTGGTTACTACATTAACCCATATTATCGAGTCCCCCAATACCCCACTGAAGTCTCTGTCCATCAATGTATTAAGATGCCACAGAGTCACTACTCTGACAAGTATTTCATTATATTTATTTTTTAAATAATTTATTTTGGTATCATTAATCTACAATTACACGTGTAATATTATGGTTATTAAACTACCCCCTTCATTAGCTCTGCCCCAAACAACCCCATTACAGTCATTGTCTCAGTGCAGTGAGATGCTATAGAATCACTACTTGTATTCTCTGAGTTATATAGCCCTCCCATGTCCCCCCAACTTTACATCTGCTAATCGTAATGCCTTTTTACACTCTTATACCTCCCTTCCTACCCATCTTCCACAGTCCCTTTCCCTTTGGTAACTATTGGTCCGTTCTTGGGTTCTGTGAGTCTGCTGCTGTTTTGTTCCTTCAGTATTTTTCTTTGTACTTATACTCCACATATGAGTGAAATCATTTGATACTTGTCTTTTTTGGCTTGGCTTATTTCACTGAGCATAATACCCTCAAGCTCCATTCATGTTGTTGCAAATGGTAGGATTTGTTTTCTTCTTATGGCTGAATAATATTCCATTGTGTATATGTACCACACCTTCTTTATCCATTCATCTACTGATGGACACTGAGGTTGCTTCCATTTCCTGGCTATTGTAAATAGTGCTGCAGTAAACATAGGGGTGCATCTGTCTTTTTGAAACTGGGCTGCTGCATTCTTAGGGTAAATTCCTAGAAGTGGAATTCCTGGGTCAAATGGTATTTCTCTTTTGAGTTTTTTGAGGAACCTCCATACTGCTTTCCACAATTGTTGAACTAATTTGCATTCCCACCAGCAGTGTAGGGGGGTCCTCTTTTCTCCACATCCTCGCCAACATTTGTTGTTGTTTGTGTTTTGGATGTTGGCCATCTTCAGTGGTGTGAGGTGATATCTCATTGTGGTTTTAATCTGCATTTCTCTGATGATTAGCGATGTGGAGGATCTTTCATGTGCCTTCTGGCCATCTGAATTTCTTCTTTAGAGAAGTGTCTATTCATGTGCTCTGCCCATTTCTTAATTGGATTATTTGCTTTTTGTTTGTTAAGGTTCGTGAGTTCTTTATATATTTTGGATATCAACCCCTTATCAGATACGTCATTTATGAATATATTCTCCCATACTGTAGGATGCCTTGTTGTTCTACTGGTGGTGTTCTTTGCTGTACAGAAGCTTTTCAGCTTGATATAATGCCACTTGTTCATTTTTGCTTTTGTTTCCCTTGCCCGGGGAGATATGTTCATGAAGAAGTCACTCATGTTTATGTCCAGGAGATTTTTGCCTATGATTTTTTCTAAGAGTTTTATGGTTTCATGACTTACATTCAGGTCTTTGATCCACCTAGAGTTTACCTTTGTGTATGGGTTTGACAGTAGTCCAGTTTCATTCTCTTACATGTAGCTGCCCAGTTTTTCCAACACCAGCTGCTGAAGAGGCTGTCATCTCCCCATTGTATATCCAAGGCTCCTTTATCAAATATTCACTGACTGTATATGTTTGGATTTTCTATTCTGTTCCACTGGTCTGTGGTTCCGTTTTTGTGCCACTACCAAATTGTCTTGATTACTGTGGCTTTGTAGGGCTTGAAGTCAGGGAGTGTAATTCCTCGTGTTTCATTCCTCCTTCTGAGGATTGCTTTGGCTTTTCGGGATCTTTTGTGGCTCCATATGAATTTTAGAATTATTTGCTCGAATTCATTGAAGAAAGCTGTTGGTAGTTTGATAGGGATTGCGTTGAATCTGTAGATTACTTTTGGTAGTATAGCCATTTTGACAATATTTATTCTTCCTAGCCAAGAGCATGGGATGCATTTCCATTTGTTAGTGTCCTCTTTAATTTCTCTTAGGAGTGTCTTGTAGTTTTCAGAGTATAGTACTTTCACTTCCTTCATTAGGTTTATTCCTAGGTATTTTATTCTTTTAGATGAAATTGTGAATGGAATTGTTTTCCTGATTTCTCTTTCTGTTGGTTCATCGTTAGTGTATAGGAAAGCAAGAGATTTCTGTGTGTTAATTTTGTGACCTGCAACTCTGCTATATTCAGATATTAGTTCTACTAGTTTTGGAGTGGAGTCTTTAGGGTTTTTTAAGTACAGTATCATGTCATCTGCAAATAGTGACAAATTGACTTCTTCTTTACCAATCTGGATGCCTTGTATGTCTTTGCTTTGTCTGATTGCCGTGGCTAGGACCTCCGGTACTATATTGAATAACAGTGGAGAGAGTGGGCATCACTGTCTTGTTCCCAATCTTGGATGAAAAGATTTCAAATTCTCGCTGTTAAGTATAATGTTAGCTGTTGGTTTGTCATATATGGCCTTTATGATGTTGAGGTACTTGCCATCTATACCCATTTTGTTGAGAGTTTAAATCATGAATGGATGCCGAATTTTGTCAAATGCTTTTTCAGCATCTATAGAGATGATCATGTGGATTTTGTTCTTCTTTTTGTAATGTGGTGGATGATGTTGATGGATTTTCTAATGTTGTACCATCCTTGCATCCCTGGGATGAATCCCTCTTGATCATGTTGTATGATCCTCTTGATTTAATTTTGAATTCGGTTTGCTAATATTTTGTTGAATATTTTTGCATCTATGTGTATCAGGGATATTGGGCTGTCATTTTCTATTTTGGTGAGGTCCTTGCCCGGTTTTGGTATTAGAGTGATGCTGGCTTCACAGAATGAGTTTGGAAATATTACCTCCTCTTCTATTTTTTGGTAAACTTTAAGGAGAATAGGTGTTATTTCTTCTCTGTATGTCTGGTAGAATTCAGAGGTGAATCTATCGGGTCCTGGGGTTTGTTCTTAGGTAGTTTTTGATTACCGCTTAAATTTCGTTGCTGGTGATTGGTCTGTTTAGTTTCTTTGTTTCTTGCTTGTCAGTTTTGCAAGGTTGTATTTTTCTAAGAAGTTGTCCATTTCTGCTGGGTTTTCCAGCTTGTTAGCATATAGATTCTCATAATATTCTCTTAAATTTCTTTGTTTTTCTGAAGGGTCTGTCTTTGTTTTTCCTTTCTCATTTCTGATTCTGCTTATGTGTGTAGATTCTCTTTTTCTCTTAATGAGTCTGCCTAGGGGTTTATGTATTTTGTTTATTTTTTCAATGGTCCCTCTCTTGATTTCATTGATTTTTTCTATTATTTTATTCTTCTCAATTTTATTTATTTCTTCCCTGATCTTTATTATATCCCTCATTCTGGTGACTTCGGGCCTCATTTGTTCTTCTTTTTCCAATATCAGTAATTATGTCTTTAGACCGTTCATTTGGGCATGCTCTTCCTTTTTTAAATAGGCCTCGATTGCAATATACTTTCCTCTTAGAACTGCCTTTACTGTTTCCCATAGTAGTTGTGGCTTTGTGCTGTTGTCATTAGTCTCCATATATTCTTTGAATTCTCTTCTGATTTGGTCGTTAACCCATTGATTAATTAGGAGAATGTTCTTAAGTCTTCATGTATTTGTGAGCCTTTTTGATTTCTTTCTAAAATTTATTTCTAGTTTTATACCTTTGTTATCTGAGAAGTTGGTTGTTAGGATTTCAATATTTTTGAATTTACTGAGGTTCTTTTTGTATATGGTCTGTTCTGGAAAATGTTTCATGTGCACTTGAGAAGAATGTGTGTCCTGCTGCTTTTGGGTGCAGAGTTCTGTAGATGTCTGTTAGTTCCATCTATTCTAGTGTGTTGTTCAGTGCCTCTGAGTTTTTACTTATTCTCTGTCTGGTTGATCTGTCCTTTGGAGTGAGTGGTGTGTTGAAGTCTCCTAAAATGAATACATTCCTGTCTATTTCCCCCTTTATTTCTGTTTGCATTTCTTTCACATATGCTGGTGCTCCTGTGTTGGGTGCATATATATTTATAATGGTTATATCTTCTTGTTGGACTGACCCCTTTATCTTTATGTAATGTCCTTCTTTATCTCTTGCTACTTTCTTTGTTTTGAAGTCTATTTTGTCTGATACACGTACTGCAACACCTACTTTTTTCTCTTTGTTCTTTGCCTGAAATATCTTTTTCCATTCCTTACTTTTAGTCTGTGTATATCTTTGGGTTTGAGGTGAGTCTCTTGTAAGCAGCATATAGAAGATGGGTCTTGCTTTTTTATCCAGTCTGTTCCTCTGTGTCTTTTGACTGTGCATTCAGTCCATTTACATTTAGGGTTATTATCGATAGATATGTACTTATTGTCGTTGCTGGCTTTAGATTCGTGGTTAACAAAGGTTCAAGGGTTGCTTCTTTAGTATCTAACAATGGAACTTAACTTTCTTGTTAATCTATTGCGAACACCATCTGATGTTTCTTTATCTCTCCCTTTGAATTCTTCCTCCTCCATTCTTTATATATTAGGTGCTTTATTCTTTGCCTTTAGTTAGTATTTGGATGGTCTGCTTTCTTTGCTATGATTTTATTTTCTCTGTTGACATCTTTTTAGCCTTTGGGCTGCTTCCCTCCAGAGCAGTTCATTTAAGATATCCTGTAGTGGTGGTTTATGAGAGGCAAACTCTCTCAACTTTCGTTTGTATGGAAATTGTTTAATTTGTAAGTCATATTTAAATGATAATCATGCTGAATACAGTATTCTTGGTTTGAGGCCCTTCTGTTTCATTACGTTAAATATATCATGCCATTCTCTTCTGGCCTGTAAGGTTTCTGTTGACAAGTCTGATGATAGTGTGATGGGTTTTCCTTTGTAGGTGATCTTTTTTCTCTCTCTAGCTGCGTTTAGTACTCTGTCTTTATGTTTTATCTTTGCCATTTTAATTATTATGTGTCTTGGTGTTGTCTTCTTGGGTCCCTTGTGTTGGGAGATCTGTGGGATTCCGTGGACTGTGAAACTATTTCCTTCCCCAGCGTGGGAAAGTTTTCAACAATTATTTCTTCAAAGACACTTTCTATCCCTTTTTCTCTCTCTTCTTCCTCTGGTAGTAGTATAATGCGAATATTGCTCCGTTTGGATTGGTCACACAGTTCTCTTAATATTCTTTCATTCCTAGAGATCCTTTTATCTCTCTCTGCCTCAGCTTCTCCGTATTCCTGTTCTCTATTTTCTAACCCATTAACTGTCTCTGACACCTCATCCTGTCTGCTGTTAAGCCCGTCGATGGCTTGTCTCGTTTCTGCATATTCTTTCCTCACTTCCTTCACTTCCTCCCTCAGCTCTTGCACATTTCTCTGTAGATCCATCAGCATGGTTATGACTTTTATTCTGAATTCTTTATCAGAACGACTGTGCATTTCCAACCCTTGAGGCCCCCTCTCTGGGGTTGTCTGGTTGATCTTAGTCTGGATCATATTCTTCTGTCTTTTCATGACTATAGAACTGGTCGCTCGTAGTTGCCACGTATGTCATCTGGGCTATTTATGACAGCCTCGTGAGTTTCTGAGTCCTCTCAGGTGTAGCTTCACACTGTGCGCTTTTCCTGTGTATTCTGGTCTCTCTTTTAGGAATAGTTGTATTTCCTGTATTTTCATATATAAATATAGTGTTGGGAGGAGATTTCTGCCACCCTGCTTACACCGCCAACTTCCATGAAGTCAGTGACCCACCCCCGCATTTTTGCAGGACAAATTTGCTGGTATTGTATCCTTGGTTGGCACTTTTTTTTCTTACAGTACTTTGAGTGTCTCATCTCACTGCCTACTGGTCTGTGGGGTGGTTTCTGCTATAAGATCCCTACATTTTTATGGTTTCATTCTATGTGGTGTTTTTCTAGTGCTGATTTGAAAATTCTGCTTTGTCTTTGACTTTATACAAAATGATTATAATGTGCCTTAGTGAGGTTTTTTGGTTTAATGTTACTTTATAACCTTTTGAGTTTACTAGACCTGAATCTATTTCCTTCCTCAGATTTAATAAACTTCCAGACACTGTTTCCTTGAATATTTTATGACCCTTTTCCTCTCTCTTCTCTTTTGGTACTCCCATAATGTGTATATTGATCCTTCTGGCAATGTCCTACAAGTGCCTTAAGTTATTGTCACTCTTAATCCTATTTTTTCTCTTTTCTCTGACTCATTTTCAGTGATATTTCTTTGAGTTTGCTGATCTTTTTGTATTTTTTCTCCTTTATCTATTCTATTAAACCTCTTTTTTAAATTTTTCAGTTCATTAATTTTATTTTACAGTTCTATCATTTGTTTTGTAATATTTATATTTTCTCTTTGTTGAAATTCTTTGTTAATGTATTGTTCTCCTGATTTGGGTAAGCATCTAATATGACTTTTATTTTTAATCTTTCTTGGGTGAATCATATACCTCCATTTCACTATGCTCAGCTTTTGGAGATCTGTCTTGTCTTTTAATTGGAGCATATTTTTTAATTTTATCATCTTCCTTGACTGTGCATTGAAGTCTGCACATTAGTGAAAACACCCATATCTCCAAGTTTTCAAAGACTGGCCTTGTACATTAGAAGGCCTCCATCAATCAGCCCTGTCAAGTATTCTGTGTGTCAACAGAGGTGTTGATCCAACTTCCCCTTTATATCCCAAGTCTAGAGTATGCCAAGCCCCATCAGTGTCCTGAGATAAAACCATCCCTTGCATAGTAGCTAGAAAAGTTGGTCCAATTTTCCTCTACTCAGGGTGAAACTAGGAACAGAATTTTTTAATTCTACTTACTCTGCACTAAGCAGGGGAGAGGAACTGTAGCAAATGCATACAAACTCTTTCAAATTACATGCTTTTTCAAACTTTATTTTGGTCTCTGGGAAAACAAAAAGTTCTTGGGATTATCAGCTCTCAGTCAATCTCTTATGCAGTAGCTGGAAAAGTTGGGTGTAGATATGTAGTCTGACTCTTTCCAGGGAGAAATGGAGCTAGGCTTTACTGCCTGCTAACCATTCACTAAGCTGGAGGATGAAATGTGAGAAGTGTTTGCACACATATTCATAACTGACACTTTGTTTTCCATAATTCCCAGGAGACTAGCAATTTTGGGACCCACTCACTCCCAGAGACAGACAAGTTAGAACACAGACTCTGGTGTACCAGTTGGAAACCTCGGACACTAGATGTGTGATTCACACCCTTTGCTACTTAAAGAGAAGCTAGGAGTTGAGAGTACCCTTTCAATTGTATAGTACTGTTTAGGGATAAAGTTTATAGTGGTAGTGATCTCAATCTAACCATTTAGGATGGTGGCATTTTCTCATTCAGTGTGCAGCAGTTTCTCAGCTAGTTTTTGTATTTCTAATGAATGAAATGGCTACATCTATAGCTGCCAATATTTGGGGTCAGAGGAAAATTTCAAGGAATTCTATTCGACCATCTGACATCACTCCATTTTTTTCAAATTTATACTTATGTGGGGTTTGGATTGCTTTACTTTTTGTAAATTCTTTTTTTTTTTTTAAAGAAATGTTTTTTATTTCATTCTTTTTTTTCAACAATTTATTTTAGTATCATTAACCTACAATTACATGACCAATATTATGCTGATTAAACTACCCCCTTCATCAGGTCCCCCTCACCAACCTTATTACAGTCACTGTCTATCAGCGTAGTGAGATGAGAATCACTACTTGTCTTCTCTGAGTTGTACAGTCCTCTCCGTGCCCCCCCCACCTTATGTTTGCTAATCGTAATGCCCCTTTTACCCTCTTATTCCTCCTTTCCCACCCTTATTCCCCAGACCCTTTCCCTAGGGTAACTATTAGTCCTTTCTTGGGTTCTGTGAGTCTGCTGCTGTTTTGTTCCTTCAGTTTTTTTCTTTGTTCTTATACTCCACATATGAGTGAGATCATTTGATACTAGTCTTTTTCGGCTTGCCTTATTTCACTGAGTATAATACCCACTAGTTCCATCCATGTTGTTGCAAATGGTAGGATTTGTTTTTTCTTATGGCTGAATAATATTCAATTGTGTATATGTAAAACATTTTCTTAATCCATTCATCTACTGATGGACACTTAGGTTGCTTCCATTTCTTGGCTATGGTAAATAGTGCTGCAATAAACATAGGGGTGCATCTGTCTTTTTGAAACTGGTCTGCTGCGTTCTTAGGGTAAATTCCTAGGAGTGGGATACCTGGGTCAAGTGGTATTCCTATTTTGAGTTTTTTGAGGAACCGCCATACTGCTTTCCACAATGGTTGAATTAATTTGCATTCCCCCCAGCAGTGTATGAGACTTCCCTTTTCTCCACATCCTCACCAACATTTGTTGTTGTTTGTGTTTTGGATGTTCGCCATCCTCACTGGTGTGAGGTGAAATCTCATTGTGGTTTTAATATGAATTTCTCTGATGACTAGTGATGTGGAGCATCTTGTCATATGCCTTTTGGCCATGTGAATTTCTTCTTTAGAGAAGTGTCTATTCATGTCCTGTGCCCATTTCTTAATTGGATTATTAGATTTTTGTTCGTTAAGGTGCGTGAGCTCTTTATATGTTTTGGATGTCAACCCCTTATCAGATACATCATTTATGAATATATTTTCCCATATTGTAGGATGTCTTTTTGTTCTACTGATGGTATCCTTTGCTGTACAGAAGCTTTTCAACTTCGCATAGTCCCATTTGTTCATTTTTGCTTTTGGTTCCCTTTCCCGGGGAGATATGTTCATGAAGAAGTCGCTCATGTTTATGTCCAAGAGATTTTTGCCTATGTTTTTTTCTAAGAGTTTTATGGTTTCATGACTTACATTCATGTCTTTGATTCACCTTAAGTTTACCTTTGTGTATGGGGTTAGACAGTAGTCCAGTTTCATTCTCTTACATGTTGCTGTCCTGTTCTTCCAACACCAGCTGCTGAAGAGGCTGTCATCTCCCCATTGTATATCCAAGGCTCCTTTATCAAATATTAATTGACTGTAGGTGTTTCGGTTAATGTTTGGATTTTCTATTCTGTTCCACGGGTCTGTGGGTCTGTTTATGTGCCAGCATCAAATTGTTTGATTACTGTGGCTTTGTAGTACATCTTGAAGTCAGGAAGCATAATTCCCCCTGTTTTATTCCTCCTTCTCAGAATTGCTTTGGCTATTCAGGGTCTTTTGTGGTTCCATATGAATTTTAGAATTATTTGTTCCAGTTCATTGAAGAAAGCTGTTGGTAGTTTGATAGGGATTGCATTGAATCTGTAGGTTGCTTTAGGTAGTATAGCCATTTTGACAATATTTATTCTTCCTAGACAAGAGCATGGGATGCATTTCCATTTGTTAGGTCTTCCTTAATTTCTCTTAGGAGTGCCCTGTAGTTTTCAGAGTACAGGTCTTTCACTTCCGTTGTTAGATTTATTCCTAGGTATTTTATTCTTTTAGATGCAATTGTGAATGGAATTGTTTTTCTGATTTCTCTTTCTGTTAGTTCATCATTAGTGTATAGGAAAGCAACAGATTTCTGTGTGTTAATTTTATATCCTCCAACTTTGCTGAATTCAGATATTAGTTCTAGTAGTTTTGGAGTGGAGTCTTTAGGGTTTTTTATGTACTGTATCATGTCATCTGCAAATAGTGACAATTTGACTTCTTCTTTACCAATCTGGATGCCTTGTATGTCTTTGCTTTGTCTGATTGCCGTGGCTAAGACCTCCAGTACTATGTTGAGTAACAGTTGAGAGAGTTGGCATCCCTGTCTTATTCCCGATCTTAGATGGAAGCTTTCAGCTTCTTGCTATTAAATATGATGTTAGCTGTGGGTTTGTCATTTTTGGCCTTGATGATGTTGAGGTACTTGCCATCTATACTCATTTTGTTGAGAGTTTTAATCATGAGTGGATGCTGAATTTTGTCAAATGCTTTTTCAGCATCTATGGAGATGATCATGTGGTTTTTGTTCTTCTTTTTGTTGATGTGGTGGATGATGTTGATGGATTTTCGAATGTTGTACCATCCTTGCATCCCTAGGATGAATCCCACTTGATCATGGTGTATGATCCTCTTGATGTATTTTTGAATTCGGTTTGCTAATATTTTGTTGAGTATTTTTGCATTTATGTTCATCAGGGAAATTGGTCTGTAATTTTCTTTTTTAGTGAGGTGTTTGCCCGGTTTTGGTATTAGAGTGATGCTGGCATCATAGAAAGAGTTTGGAAGTATTCCCTCCTCTTCTATTTTTTGGAAAACTTTAAGGAGAATGGGTGTTATTTCTTCTCTATATGTCTGGTAGAATTCAGAGGTGAATCCCATCGGGTCTGGGGGTTTTGTTCTTGGGTAGTTTTCTGATTACATATTCAATTTAATTGCTGGTGATTGGTCTGTTTAGATTTTCTGTTTCCTGTTTGGTGAGTCTTGGAAGGCTGTATTTTTCTAAGAATTTGTCTATTTCTTCTAGGTTTTGGAGCTTGTTAGCATATAGATGCTCGTAATATTCTCTTATAATTCTTTATATTTCTGTGGGGTCCGTCGTTATTTTCCCTTTCTCATTTGTGATTCTGTTTATGTGTGGATTCTCTTTTTCTCTTAATGAGTCTGGCTAGAGGTTTGTCTATTTTGTTTATTTTTTCAAAGAACCAGCTTTTGGTTTCATTGATTTTTTCTATTGTTTTATTCTTCTCAATTTTACTTATTTCTTCTCTGATATTTATTATGTCTCTCCTTCTGGTGACTTTGGGCCTCATTTGTTCTTCTTTTTCCAATTTCAATAATTGTGTCCTTAGACTGTTCATTTGGGAATGTTCTTCCTTCTTTAAAAAGGCCTGGATTGCAATGTACATTCCTCTTAGAACTGCCTTCACTGGGTCCCACAGAAATTGTGGCTTTGTGTTGTTGTTGTCATTAGTCTCCATATATTTTTTGTTTTCTGTTTTGATTTGGTCGTTAACCCATTGATTAATTAGGAGAATGTTTTTAAGTCTCAATGTATTTGTAAGCCTTTATGATTGCTTTCTAAAATTTATTTCTAGTTTTATACCTTTGTGATCTGAGATATTTGTTGGTAGGAATCAATATTTTTTAATTTACTGAGGTTCTTTTTGTGGCACAGTATGTGGTCTATTCTGGAAAATGTTCCATGTGCAACTGAGAAGAATGTGTGTCCTGCTGCTTTTGGGTGTAGAGTTCTGTAGATATCTGTTAGGTCCATCTGTTCTAGTGTGTTGTTCAGTGCCTCTGTGTCTTTACTTATGCTCTTCCTGGTTGATCTATCCTTTGGAGTGAGTGGTGTGTTAAAGTCTCCTGAAATAATTGCATTGCTGTCTATTTCCTCCTTCACTTATGTTAGTATTTGTTTCACATATGCTGATGCTCCTGTTGGGTGCATGTATGTTTATAATGTTTATATCCTCTTGTTGGACTGACCCCTTTATCATTATGTAATGTCCTTCTTTATCTCTTGCTATTTTCTTTGTTTTGAAGTCTGATATTTCTTTGTATTTTATCTGATACAAGTACTGCAACAGCTACTTTTTTTTCTTTTTTTGTTTGCATGAAATATCTTTTTCCATCCCTTCACTTTTAGTCGGTGTATATGTTTGGGTTTGAGGTGAGTCTCTTGTAAGCAGCATATAGATGGGTCTTGCTTTTTTATCCACTCTGTTACTCTGTGTCTCTTGATTGGTGCATTCTGTCCGTTTACTTTTAGGGTGATTATTGATAGATATGTACTTATTGCCATTACTGGCTTTAGGTTCTTGGTTACCAAAGGTTCAAGGGTTGCTTCTTTACTATCTAAGAATCTAACTTAACTTTCTTGTTAAGATATTGTGAACACCGTCTGATGTTTCTTTATCTCTCCCTTCCTATTCTTCTTCCTCCTTTCTTTATATATTAGGTCTTTTATTCTTTGCCTTTAGTTAGAATTTGGATGGTCTGCTTTCTTTGCTGATTTTATTTTCTCTGGTGACATCTTTTTAGTCTTAGGGTTGCTTCCCTCTAGAGTAGTCTGTTTAAGATATCCTGTAGTGGTGGTTTATGAGAGGCAAACTCTCTCAACTTTTCTTTGTCTTGAAGTTGTTTAATCCGTCCATCATATTTAAATGATAATCATGCTGGATACACTATTCTTGGTTTGAGGCCCTTCTATTTCATTACATTAAATATATCATTCCATTCTCTTCTGGCCTGTAAGGTTTCTGTTGAGAAGACTGAAGATATTGATTGGTTTTCCTTTGTAGGTGATCATTTTTCTCTCTCTATCTGCCTTTAGTACTCTGTCTTTATGTTTGGTCTTGGCCATTTTAATTATTATGTCTCTTGGTGTTGACTTCCTTGGGTCCGTTGTGTTGGGAGATCTGTGGGCTTCCGTGGACTGCGAGGCTATTTCCTTCCCCAGCGTGGGAAAGTTTTCAGCAATTATTTCTTCAAGGACACTTTCTATCCCTTTTCCTCTCTCTTCTTCCTCTGGTACTCGTATAATGTGAATATTGTTCCGTTTGGATTGGTCACACAGTTCTCTTAATATTCTTTCATTCTTAGAGATCCTTTTATCTCATTCTGCCTCAGCTTCTTTGTATTCCTGTTCCCTGTTTTGTATTTCATTGATAGTGTCTTGAACCTGATCCAGTCTGCTGTTAAGCCCGTCAATGGCTTGTCTCATTTCTGCTTTGTCTTTCCTCATTTCCTCCCTCAGCTCTTGCACATTTTTCTGTAGATCCATCGGCATGTCTATGACTTTTATTCTGAATTCTTTTCCAGGGAGACTGTGCATATCCATTCCTTCAGATTCTCTCTCAGGGGTGTGTGTCTGAAGTCTTGTCTGTATCATATTCTTTTGCCTTCTCATGTCTATAGAGTTCATTGTTGGTAGTTGTCATGTATATCAGCTGGGCTCTTTATGACTTTAAAAAGGAAAGAGAAGAAAGGAGAGAAAAAGAAGAAGAAGAAGAAGAAAATAATAATAATAAAAAATACTACTAGTAATAAAAAAAGTAAAAAGAGAGGGAGAAAAAGGAAAGAAATGAAAGAAAAAGAAAAAGCAGCAACACCTGAAAAAAAAAATGCCCACCGTGAGTGGGTTCTGTGTGAATGCTGTAGGTGGTAATCTTTCTCCACTATTCCAGAGCCATGGTTGCGCCGCTCTGCAAGGCCCTTCATAGCTCTGGCCGTGGTGGGATCATATGGGAGGCTGTTGATCTCTGTGGGAGTCTTAAGCTTGGCCACCCTTTCCCAGTCACCAGCTAAAGGGTCTGAAGCTCCCCAGGACTCCTATCCTGCTGTGCTGAGTGTGCCATGGAGATCCGGCCCCTCCACTGGGCTCCTGTCTCTTTAAGACTGCTGAAAAATAGCACGCACTTTTCTTCCCTTTTTTTCCCCTCTTTTTCTTTCCCGGAGCCTGCTGCAGGCATCTGGCGCGTTCCCTGCTGAGACCCTGCACCCTCTGTCTCTCCAATCTCTGCTACATCGCGCGCTGTGTGTCAGCTCTCCCAGCGCAGACTTCCACTCCCTTCCGGCTCTGAATCCTCTCCTCCTGCCAGTGCGTTGCGGTGAGGGAGTGCTCGGGTCCCGCCGGGTTGTGGCTCCGTATCTTACCCGCCTCGCCTGGTGCCAAGTCCTCTCTCAGGTGTAGCTGCACGCTGTACCCTTTCCTGTGTATTCTGGTCTCTCTTTTAGGAATAATTGTATTTGCTATGTTTTCGTGAATAAATATAATGTTGGGAGGAATTTTTCTGCCGGTCTGTTCACGTCGCCATCTTCCCAGACGTCCTTTTTCTAATTTCTTAATGTAGAAACAAATTGTTTCTTCTTTATCCATGGGCCATTTAATAATGAAATTGAGTTCTGTGAAGAAATCTCATAATTAATGGAAGTTTACCTTTACTATTTCAAGTTGTACTTAATTTGAGGAATCATCATTTTGGCCTTAAAGATAAAAGAACATGAGATTCAAGATGGCAGCATGAGAGATGAGACAGAGAACTCCTCCCAAAACTACATACAGTGTGAAAATATAGTTACTACAACTAGCCCTAAAACAGCAACAGGAAAGAAGGCTGCACCAGACTGCATACAGACCTCACGAAACAGGATAATGTACGAAAACCTTGATCCGTGGGAGCCAAGCCCTTCCCCCACCTCAGCTCACTGGTGGGAGGAAGAGAAATGGAGTGGAGAGAGCATGGAAAGCTAACATGGCTAAACTTGCAGCCCTGGAGGTCAGTTTTGGAGCACAAACCTACATTATGTGGTGCTCTGGAAGTTGATGCGGTTGGGAAGCTGGGACATACCGAATGCTTGAGAGTCTGAGGTTTTGCCCACTTGTGGAGGATAGGGATCCATCCAGCCACTCAAGGATAAAGGAAAGATGAGCAGTCTGAGAGGCTTCCTAGCAGTGAGAGGGCTGCTTAAGGGGCAGGGTTTGAATGGAGATTGCTGAACAGGAGAAGGAATAGGTGGACAAGATTATCTGGGTGCACTCTGCTCCCAGGGAACTTTGAGTAGCTTCAAGGCACTACATTCCCCTGGCTGCCTACTCAGCTCTGAGGTCCCCCCACTGTGAAATGCAGCCTGCTGTGCCTTCCTCCTGACCCGCTGGCACCTGCTCACAAACAGGCAGTCACTGTGCTGGTGACAGGCCAGCCAGAGGGAGGACCCACCTACAGCAGCTAGAGATGCAAAGCAAAGAGGCTTACAACTGTGTGCTTGGCCCACTGGTTCTGATACTGGAGACAGGCACTGCAGCCAGGAATCAGGAAACAGCTCTTTCCTCCCTGCAAGCACCAGCGCTGCTTCCCTATGACCCCCAACCTCACTCTAGGGGCTGAGCAGGTCCAGAGACTAGAGCTTCTGGGCACTAGAAGGCACCACATGGAATTATGAAATGTCAAAGGAAACCTGTTTCAGACCAAAATCTCACAAACTGCAGATAAAGGAACAAATGAAACTGAACTTACCAATTTTCCTGAAAGAAAGTTTAAAATAAAAATCATAAACATGCTCATGGAGGTACAGAAAAATATTCAAGAACTCAGGAATGAATTTAAGAAGGAGGTTCAATCATTAAGAAACTCCATATCTGAAATGATACATAAAAAGAAGGGATTTAAAAGCAGATTAGATGTAGTAGAAGAGACAATAAACGAAATATAAATTAGAGAAGAGTAATACAAAGAAGCTGGGGCACAGAGAGAAGAAAGGATCTCTAAGAATGAAAGAATATTGAGAGAACTGTGTGACCAATACAAAACGAACAATGTTCGCATTATAGAGGTACCAGAAGAAGAGAGAGAAAAAGGGATAGAAAGTGTCATTGAGGAGGTAACTGCTAAAAACTTCCCCAGTCTGGGGAAGGAGACAGTCTCTCAAGCCATTGGGGTACACAGAGCTCCCAACACAAGAGACCCAAGGAAGACAATATTAAGACATAATAATTAAAATGGCAAATATCAAGGATAAAGACTGACTTTTAAAAGCAGCTAGAGAAAGAAAAAAGATCACATACAAAATAAAACCCATCAAGCTATCATCAGATTTCTCAACAGAAACCTTACAGGCCAGAAGAGAATGGCATGATATATTTAATGCAATGAAGCAGAAGGGTCTCAAACCAAAAATACTCTACCCAGCAAGGTTATCACTTAAATTTGAAGGAGGGATTAAACAATTTTCAGATAAGCAAAAGCTGAGAAAATTTACCACCCACAAACCGCTGCTACAGTGCATTTTGGAGGGACTGCTATAGATGAAAGTATTCCTAAGACTAAATAGATGTCATTTAAGGGATAGACAAAGAGTACAGAATATGATTCATAACATTACAAAGAATAGAGGAAGACAAATGAGGATAAAATAGAATCATTAGGTTGTGTTTGTAATAGTATACAAAGTGAGTTAAATTAGACTGTTAGATAGGGAATTACCACTGAACCTTTGGTAACCACAAATCTAAAGCCTGCAATGGCAATAAGTAGATACCTATCGATGAACACCCTAAATATAAATGGTCTGACTGCACCAATCAAAAGACATAGAGTCACTGAATGGATAAAAAAGCAGGACCCATTTACATACTGCCTATAAGAAACTCACTTCAAACCCAAAGACATACACAGACTGAAACTGAAGGGATGGAGAAACATATTTCATGCAACTAATAGGGAGAAAAAAGCAGGAGTTGCATTACTTGTATCAGAAAAAAATAGATTTCAAAACAAAGAAAGTAACAAGAGACAAAGGAGGACATTATATAATGATAAAGTGGTCAGGCTAAAAAGAGGATATACCCATTATTAATATCTATGCACTCAACACAGGATCACCTACATATGTGAAACAAATACTAACAGAATGAAAGGAGGAAATAGAATGCAATGCATTCATTTAAGGAGACTTCAACACACCTCTGACTCCAAAGCACAGATCTACCATACAGAAAATAAGTAAAGTGACAGAGGCACTGAACAATGTATTAGAACAGATGGACCTAATGGACATCTACAGAACAATATTCCCAAAAGCAACAGGATACACATTCTTCTCAAGTTCACATGGAACATTTTCAAGAATAAATCATATACAAGGCCACAAAAAGAGCCTAGTTAAATTCAAAAAGATTGAAATCGTACCAATCACCTTCTCAGATCACAAAGTTATGAAACTAGAAATAAATTACACCAAGAAAATGAAAGCCCATAAACACATGCAGGCTTAATAACATGCTCCTAAATAATCAATGGATCAATGACCAAATAAAAAAAGACATCAAGCAATACATTGAGAAAAATTACAACAATAATCCAACACATGCAAAATCTCAGCAAGGGACTCAGCAAGCGCCGTGCTAAGAGGGAAGTATATTGGAATACAGGGTTACCTTGGGAAAGAAGAAAAATCCCATATAAACAGTCTAAACTCACAATTAACAAAACTAGAAAAGGAAGAACAAATGAGGCCCAAAGTCAGTAGAAGGAGGGACATAAAAAAGATTAGAGCATAAATAAATAAAATTGAGAAGAATAAATCAATAGAAGGAATAAATGAAGGCAGGAGCTGGTTCTTTGAGAAAATAAAATAGCTAGAATTATCAAGAAATATGGAAACTCTACACATATAAACAGAATCAGAAATGAGAAAGGAAAAATCACTATGAACACCACAGAAATACAAAGAATTATGAGAGAATACTATGAAAAATTATATGGTAACAAACTGAATAACCTAGAAGAAATGGACAACTTTCTAGAAAAATACAACCTTCCAACCTGACCCAGGAAGAAATGGAAAATCTGAATAGACAAATAACCAGCAAAGATATTGAATTAGTAATCAAAAAACTACCTAAGAATAAAACACTTGTACCAGATGGTTTCACTGCTGAATTTTACCAAACATTTAGTTAAGACATAACACCCATCTTCCTTAAAGTTTTCCCAAAATTAGAAGAGGAGGGAATACTCCCAAACTCATTCTACAAGACAACATCTCTCTAATACTAAAACCAGGCAAAGACACCACAAAAAAATTAAATTACAGACCAATATTCGTGATGAACATATATGCAAAAAATACTCAACGAAATATTAGAAAAACGACTTCAAAAACACATAAAAAAGATCATCCATCATGATGAAGTTGGATACATCCCAGGGATGCAAATATGGTACAACATTAAAAAATTCATCAACATCATCAACTACATCAACAAAAAGAAGGACAAAAACGACATGATCATCTCCATAGATGCTCAAAAAGCAGTCAACAAAATTCAACATCCATTCATAATAAAAACTCTCAACAAAATGGGTATAGAGGGCAAGTACCTCAACATAATAAAGACCATATATGCCAAACCCACAGCCAACATTATACTTAACAGAGAAAAGCTGAAAGCTTTTCCTTTAAGATCTGGAACAAGACAAGGATGCCCAGTCTCCCCACTACTATTCAACATAGTTCTTGAGGTCCTAGCCATGGCAATCAGACAACACAAAGAAATAAAGACATCCAGATTGGCAAGGAAGAAGTCAAACTGTCCCTGTTTGCAGATGACATGATACCATATATAAAAAACCCTAAAGAATCTACCCCAAAACTACTAGATCTAATATCTGAATTCAGCAAAGTTATGAGATACAAAATTAATACGCAGAAATCTGTTGCTCTCCTATACACTAATGATGAACTGTCAGAAAGAAAAATCAGGAAAACAATTCCATCCACAACTGCATCAAAAAGAATAAAATGCATAGGAACAAATGTAACCAAGGAAGTAAAAGTCCTATACTCTGAAAAATACAAGACACTCATGAGAGAAATTAAAGATGATACCAATAAATGGAAACACACCCCCTGCTCATGGATAGGAAGAATTAATATTTTCAAGATTGCCATTCTGCCTAAAGCAATCTACAAATTCAATTAAATCTCTATCAAAATACCAACATTCTTCAATGAACTAGAGTAAATAGTTCTAAAATTTATATGGAACCACAAAAGACCCTGAATAGCCAAAGAAATCCTGAGAATGAATAATAAAGCTGGGGAATTACACTCCCTGACTTCTAGCTCTACTACAAAGCTAAAGTAATCAAGACAATTTGGTACTTGCACAAGAACAGACCCATAGACCAATGGAACAGACTAGAGAGCCCAGATATAAACCCAAGCATCGATGGTCAATTAATATATGATAAAGGAGCTATGGATATACAATGGAGAAATGACAACCTCTTCAACAGCTGGTGTTTGCAAAACTGGACAGCTACATGTAAGAGAATGAAACTGGGCTACTGTCTAACCCCATACACAAAAGTAAACTCAAATGGATGAAAGACCTGAATGTAAGTCATGAGACCATAAAACTCTTAAATAAAACATAGGCAAAAATCTCTTGGACATAAACATGAGCAACTTCTTAATGAACATACCTCTCCAGGCAAGGGAAACAAAAGCAAAAATGAACAAGTGGGACCACACCAAAGTTAAAACCTTCTGTACAGCAAAGAGCACCATCAGTAGAAGTAAAAGACATCCTACAGTATGGGAGAATATATTCATAAATGACATATCCAATAAGGGATTGACATTCAAATTACTTAAAGAGCTCATGCACCTCAACAAACAAAAAGCCAATAGGCCAATTAAAAAATGGGCAGAGGATCTGAACAGACACTTCTCCAAAGAAGAAACTCAGATGGCCAACAGGCACATGAAAAGATGCTCAACATTGCTAATCATCAGAGAAATGCAAATTAAAACCACAATGAGATTTCACGTCACACCAGTTAGGATGGTCACCATCCAAAAGACAAACAACAACAAATGCTGGAGAGGATGTGGAGAAAGGGAGAGCCTCCTACACTGCCAGTGGGAATGTAAATTAATTCAACCATTGTAGAAAGCAGTATGGAGGTTCCTCAAAAAACTCAAAATAGCAATACCATTTGACCCAGGAATTCCACTCCTAGGAATTTACCCGAAGAATGCAGGAGCCTAGTTTGAAAAGACATATCCACCCCTATGTTTATTAGACCACTATTTACAATAGCCAAGAAGTGGAAATAACCTAAGTGTCCATCAGTATATGAATGGATAAAGAAGAGGTGGTACATATACACAATGGAATATTATTCAGCTGTAAGAAGAAAACAAATCTTATAATTTGCAACAACCTGGATGGTGCTAGAGGGCATTTTGCTCAGAGAAATAAGCCAGGTGGAGAAAGACAAGCATCAGATTATTTCACTCATCTGTGGAGTATAAGAACAAAGAAAAAACTGAAGGAACAAAACAGCAGCAGTCTCACAGAACCCAAGAATGGACTAACAGTTACCAAAGGGAAAGCGACTGGGGAGGATGGGTGGGAAGGGAAGGATAAGGGGAAAAAGAGGCATTACAATTAACATGTATAATGTGGGGGGAGATGGGGAAGTGCTGTACAACATAGAGAAGACAAGTAGTGATTCTATAGCATCTTACGACGCTGATGGACAGTGACTGTAATGGGATATGTGGTGGGGACTTGATAATAGGGGGAGTCTTGTAACCATAGTGTTCATGCAATTATAAATTTGATAGCAAAATTAAAAAATTAACCATCAAAACAAGATAAATGAACGTGTTCATCTTTCTCATTTTCACTGAACCCCATGTATGTATGGTTTTAAGCACTCAGTTATGATAATAAACATTTCAAATTCCAGACCCAAAGGCTGTGGTCTCTATAGTGGAAGATTTCTGAGATAACCTGATCTGAAATACCCCTGCTGGGTAACTGAGTTCTGGGGTTGCTTAAGATATCCAAACTAGGTAATATTTAAAACAAGTCCAACAAAGAACCTTTTGCTAGTAGAGATCCATTATTATATATCCATCAGACAAAAAGATTTCTAATTTCTTAGAAGGGATTCTGAGTATTGTAAATCTTTCTTTGTTCCAAAAATTTTAAATAAACTAATTTAATATCTTTGAAAACTTATAACTTGTTTTCTCTGACACAAGAATTTGGATGATTAGAATTTTTCCATCTTTCCATTTACAAATGACTACTTGTTTTTGCATTGTTATATTATTTGAGCCCTTATGTTTTCTCCTTTCTAGAAACCTGTTCAAAATCAGAGATAAAAATTGAGAATGGATTTATTTCTGAATATGAATTTACATATCCCTTAAATAGACAAGCACAATATAAATGTAAACCAGGATATGTAACAGCAGATGGTGAAACATCAGGATCAGTTACATGTCTGCAAAGTGGATGGTCTTCTCAACCTATATGCATTAGTAAGTAATTCAAATGTTAGTATTCATTATCCTAATGATCACTGAACAGAAGCTTACTTAAACTTAATTTTGGGGGGCAGGAGGAAGGGTTGATGTGGTTCTATTTAAAAGGATATATTTAAAAACTTTAAGAAAAAATGCACAATTTTTTGCCTTTTAAAATTAATCACTAGTAGGGTAGAATATCAGTTCATCTTTCAGTACAAGTTTTTTCCACTTTATATCCCATGATTCAGAAACTTATTAGGGAGTCATGTGTATTCTCGCATAAAATCATTTATTTTTAGCTGAGATTTTTGTGCCTGTTGTATCTATTTTTAGGTGATCAAACTTTTATGGTAGAATATTTCTTCATAAACATAAAAGCTCATGTTTTTTCAGTTAGGATATGGGTCCATAGTGCATACATTTTGGAATAATTTAATTACATTTTCCTTATAATTTGTATGTACATTTGGACAATTTTTATGTTGGATCCCATAGAGTAGGTTCACTTCTGAAAAATCCAGCCCCTTAGAAAATCTTCATGAACATCTAATTAGTGGAAACAGAGAAGTTTCTAGATAGTACCAAATTTTGCTGTGTTGAAAGATTTCCCTGTCCCAATATCTATATGTTTATGAAAATTTTCTAGGAACAACTTGCTCAGTTTATATTATTTACTCCAAAGCCATACAGTGATAACTTTGAAGTGATATTTAACATATTCACTTTAAGTGAAGTGGATTTTAAAATATCCATTTCTACTGTTTTCATTTCAGTTTTTTTCTATTTCTATGCTTACTATAGGCACTAGCCAAAGAAAAAAATTTACAAAAGTTTCTCTCATATCAAACTCACTTTATGCTACATTGTGATCAATTATCCACTATAATATTCTCATTATGAAATAAAAAAATCTCTATTACTATATTTTCACTAGTATAGTTTTGCTCTATTTTTTAAAATTCTTAAGCTAGCTGGCTACATAGTACATTATAAAATTTGAGATAAATTGCTTAAACCTTTATTGACATCATTCTAGTATAATTAGTGTAAATTGAGACTTTTTAACACTTTGTTTTTAAAACTAATTATAAACAATAAAATTTCTCTATATTAAATCTTGATAAGTTTGAAAGAATACATAGCCATTAGGAAAATATTTGGGGATCAAAATCAGTGTGTAAGATTTAAAAATTAGTATGTTTTAGTGTTTTATAGAATTAAAAAAATTTTCACACGTTGTTGAAAATTAACCACTTTATTCAACTAATCAATTTTTCTACTGTATATATTTCACAACTGCTGATATGGTTGTCATCTCAATTCACAAAATGCTATTATGTGTTGTTAAAAAAGGTATAAAGCATCTGTAATGACCTATTTTATTACAAGAATAGGACAAATGCATGAGTATAATTGAATTAGAAAAGTGTCCTTAAAACGGAATCTTTCAGAAGGCATAATTGATGAAGAAAATGTGTAGAAACATATTTTTTCATTTTGAGTAACTTTTTCAAGACAAAGATTTCTCATTTGTATTCTTAGATTACTTTTATGTGATACTTTATTAGCACATACTACTTGATAAAGCTTTTTGTTCTGTAGGATTGCCCTTGCTCAATTTGATCATTAAGTAATATTAGAAATGTAATCTTTAATTCTATTATGCCTTAGAATCTTGTGATATGCCACTATTTGAGAATTCCAGAGCCAGAAGTAATGGCACATGGTTTAAGCTTGATGACAAGCTGGAATTTGAATGCCATGATGGATATGAAAGCAAAGGTGGACACAAGAAAGGTTCCATAGTATGTGGTGATGATGGTTGGTCTGAAAAACCTACATGTCATGGTGAGTATTTTCTTTTCATGTATTCTTTTTTCAGAATTAACAAAATTTGTCTAAAAGATACCATTTTTAACCAATTTGATTTATCTAGAATCATTTTAAAGGAACAATTATTTAAATTAATGTGTATCCTTCTTATTCAATGTAAAATGGAAGAAGAGGGTGTTTTAAAGCCCAAAGACAATAATCTATCTGATAAATTAACATTTCCTGTCAGTCATATATATCATAGGTATGTGAATAAAGTATAATTGCTTTGTTATTCTAAGAACAAGCTTTCATATTACTTAAAACTGGGCTTTCATGACCAAAATTAGTTTCTTACAACTCTCTCATCATTTTTGCTCCTGTGTTTCTGCTTTACAACTTCTACAGGTCATGAGAGAAGCAGTTTATTTTCCAACACTGACAATTCTGTGGATGTTATGTGAATCTCTTGTATGTTTACCAATCAGCTGCTTTCCAGGGTTAAATACAGGGCTTGAATCTATATAAAACTGAGTGAATATAGAGTGTTCCAAACCCATGAACAATATGTGCAAAGGTTTGATAACAAAACAGTATTTGGGAAATATCAGCATGAGTGGATTCTATTCAAGGTGTGGGAGAATTAATTTTATGAGATGAATAGGAGGCAAAGAAAAGATTATCCAGGTTATTTCAGGGGAGGCCAGGATTGGGATTAATTTTATGATTGATGGAAGCTATAAGGGAGTTTTAAGGAAGGGAATGATACATAATTTTAGATTTAAAAAATATTTTTGGTGAGCAAGAGAAGATTCAGGGTTTATGTAGGGTGACAAAGTGTGGCAATTGGGATACAGTGATGGCTGAAGAGATTAAGAGCAGAGGACAGATTTAGGATATAGTTTGGTGATATAAAACACAGGTAATGTTACTAAATGTTAGGCCTAGGAAAGTAACAATAAAGGGCTCACATGTTTGTTTTTATTTTTTTCATAAGCAAGCAGGTAAATGGCAATGCCTTTACACAAGGTGATGCTGCCAGAGGAAAGATCACTTTCGGAGAAATTTAACAACTTTTGACTCAGTTGTATTAGGGTTGAGTTGTCCATGGATGATTGAAATTGGATATGCAAACCACAGAGTTGAATAGGTTTAGTCACAATATATACATTTGGGATTATCACTACATAAATGATGATATAAAATTGGAAAAGTATACAGAATGAAAGCAGAGGAAAACTCAAGACTAAGCTCTGAAGCATTCCAATATTTAGGTGTCAGACAGAAGAGGAACAGGTGGCAAGGTAATACAAAAAAAGGAGGACCCAGAGAACCACAAGATAAAAAGAAAAAAAAAAAGTTGGAATGTATGTGGTCATAGATGTGGAGAAGAGAAAATTATTAAAGGAAAAGGAAATATAGTAGAATGATTAATAGTGAATGCTAAGAAGTCAGCCTGGCGGCATTCGCATTTCAATTTCACCATTGCTAAATATGTATCTTAGGCAACTACCAAGTCTATTTGAGGATTTATTCATTCTTTTTTATCTGTAAAATGTTTTAATATTTACAAATGTCCTAATATTTCAAAGGATTGTCTTAGTTATTAGACTAAATTATCCATATAAAGTCCTTGCCACAGTGCCTGCCATACAATAAACTCAAGGAAATTGTAATCTAATTCTACTATTATGATAGAGTGGTGAATATTTCTAATTCAGTTGATATGTGCAATTAGAAGACTATAAAAATGTGGTAGATTTGGCTGTGTACAGGCCAACAATAAGTGCAACAGAAACAGTATTGGATGGAGTGGATAGTGCAGAACCTACATAGAACCTGCTGAAAAGAATCATTGGTTAGAAATTTAATGCAACTTGTGTACATCACTCTTTCAAAAAGCTTTGATGTGCCAGGTAATAGGAAGTTCAGAATATTGCTGGAGAAAACTATCCACAAAAAGGATTATTTAAAAAACTAGATGGGAGAGGAGAGGATACTGAATGGTGAAGAGGATATAGTAGAGGGGGCAAAAGGCAGAGGCTGAATACATGAGGCAGTCAGGCCCCTGTGAAGATGGGAGCCAAAGGGGACCAGCGCACTCAGGTATTAGGCTTTGGTGGCAACAGAGCTACTTCTGACTTTTTAACAGGAGGAAGGAAGGAAAATGTGCAAATCTAATGCTTGAAAGGAGGCAGGAGCTGATAGTTTCTATTTTCCTTTAAAGTATGAGATCTTCTGAGATTGAGTTGTGCAAGGGGAAAGGAGGAGAAAGAAGACTAGGGAGAGAAGAAAAGATTGAAAATAGAGACTTCAGAGAGAGGGTCACACAGTGACTAAAAAGAGGAGATAGATTTCCTTAGCAGTGTCTAGGGTCCAGTTAAATTTGATTCATTCAAGCTCTCAACAAAAACCTATTATGGGCCAGAAATGGCCAAGAGAAAGTGATGAAAAATTCAAACAGGGTTCTGTCTTTTGAGAGCTTTCACTCCAGTATGAAAAAAAAAAACATACTGAATTAAGCCAAATAATAAGATAAAAGTATTCTAAATGCATTTTTTATGTAAACTGTGTTCAAAGAAACAAAAGAATCAATGAAACTTAGAAAATAGGATGGTATTGAGTACTCTGTTTTTACAAGAAGGCATGTAATAAAAATAAGTGTTTAAAATCATTCAGGAGATAACCATCTGTGCAGTAAGTGAGGCAGCAAAAAACTTAACCGTGTAAAACACTCAAAGATCATAAAGCCTGGAGTCTGGATTCACAGGGGAAGAGAGATATAAAATGACATTGGAATTATAGCAAGGAATGGATTAGAATGACTGGATTTTATTGTAAGTAAAAGAGGGAAGCTCTTAAGATGATTATTAATTTCTTTTCTGAAATGACAGGCAAGTTTTGTGAAGTTAGAGCTTTTACAATTTTGAGAAGCCGTCTCTAAAATAAATACAAAGTCATGAATATATTGTCAGCCCCCTCCCTGCCTCTGACCCACAGACTGAGGAGGTGACACGATGAGATATCGAAGACCTGAAAGGACCAGCCAGGGGACTCAAGGTGTAACAGCTCAAGGGTGATGCTGAGAGGGCACCTCTCACATTTATTGATCAAATGATTGCTAACAACAATAGAATCCTGCATAGAGAACTCAATGCACAGTCATTAATCAACTCCAAGCCTAGTTCTCAACAGTCTCCAACTTTCTGGAGCATAATGTACAAGTTCCAATACAGTGAGCAAGCTCCCACAAGGTGAACAATGCAAGGAACATAATGAACAAGCTCCCACAAGGTGAACAATACAAGGGCAGTCAAATCACAGAAACTGATTCAATTACTATAATCAATCAAGTCAACTATGATTATTCATTTGATTTTTATACTTGAATTATAAGTGAATCCCACATTTCCCCCTTTTTTGTTTTAAATGACAGAAATGTATACGAATATATTTATAGAAAGGTACCAAAAAAATGATTATCTGGGCTTGTGACATAGCCTGTCACAGGGAACGTCTTTCTCATCTGAGGGAGGTGAGGTTCTATGCCTCACCTCTGTTGGCCCCCACATTGCTCACTGAGGTCTCTTGCAACTGTACCTGTCTTAGGCTTTTCCTCTTGTGAGGAATCTTACTCATCTCTGGCTAACCAGCCATCTCTTGGGACTAAACAGGCAGATAAAATATAAAAGAGAGGAAAGCCACAGCTCTAATTCTGGATAAAATCATAATATTCATGATTATTTTCTTGCAATTTCACCACAGAGTCCACATATGGCTCATTAAGTCCTTGTTTAAGTTTACTTAACGGTAGGGCGGGCTTTCCAGCTGCTTGTATCTTTTCCCAGGCTTTCAGACAACACAGACAAACTTGTGTTACTGCTGTGTCATCATAACCAGCCTGTCTCTCTAATCGTAACCAATCTCATTGTCCTGTTAGTTGTTCAGCAGTGATAAGGACAGGAGGGTTGGCTTACTGAATTCTTAAAGATTGTGCTTTTGCTGTGTCACCACACCATGTTGTAAATTGTAAAAATTCAGAAGAGTAAGCAGGTATGAGCCAACAGATCCCAATCATGAGGACTCATCCTTTCTTGCTCTGCCAACCCCCTCAATGGACCCACTACATACAGCGAGTTAGTGCCATAAGTAGAGATGGCTTGTTTGAAATCTTTTAATGTTTCATAAGAAATGAGCACAGGAAGCACTGTAACTCCCCCTTGTGGGAATTCAGAATCTTCATTAGGTCCAAAAGAAGTTAAAGTCAGGTGCCACTAGAGGCGTTAAATAGGCATCTAGATCACCTTCCCTTTGGGCTTTACATGTTCCTGTTGCAAAGGCACATGCACTTGGAGCAGAAACAGAAGCTTTTCCACAACAAGAGGGCTGAGCAGGGCTCTCATCCTCAGTGTCCGAAGAAGAGGACGAGGAGGATGAAGAGGAGTCAGACGGATGTGGGGAGGAGGGTTGTTTACTTGATTCCACCACATTGCCTAGCATGTCTATCTCTCGCTCCTGTGTATCTGATTTAGTATCGGGGAGTGAGGCTGTTTGCAAAGGCTGCGGAGCGAGAGTGATCAAATTACACAAAGACCAGTCATGCACAGGAATAAAGTTTCCTTGTCTGTGAACCTTTTTAAAATCTCTTAACACATTATTCTAATCAGCCTGTTTAAGACTTCCATGTGGAGGCAACTAATCACAATGCTTTTTAATATATTTGTGGAGTTGAGCAAAGTCTCTTTTAGAAATTTTCATTCCTGATGTTTTTAGGAGGGCACAGAGTAATTTAAAATAATCCTCCGCCTTAGCAACTTTAGATTCGTTCTGGCCTATTATAGTGTCCCTGGCGTTTCCATCCTGTCCCTATGCACGCTTTCCCAAGAGTCTTAACCAGATCGACCACCTTCGGAGCTTCCCTGCTCTGAGTTTCAAGTGTCCCTGCTCGGGCGCCACTTGTTGGCCCCCTCCCTGCCTCTGACCCGCAGATTGAGGAGGCGACTCGATGAGATATCGAAGACCTGAAAGGACCAGCCAGGGGACTCAAGGTGTAACAGCTCAAGAGTGATGCTGAGAGGGCACCTCTCATATTTATTGATCAAATGGTTGCTAACAACAATAGAATCCTGCATAGGGAACTCAATGCACAATCATTAATCAACTCCAAGCCTAATTCTCAACAGTCTCCAACTTTCTGGAGCATAATGCACAAGTTCCTATACAGTGAACAAGCTCCCACAAGGTGAACAATGCAAGGAACATAGTGAACAAGTTCTCACAAGGTGAACAATGCAAGGGCAGTCATATCACATAAACTGATTCGATTACTATAATCAATCAACTGTGATTATTCATTTGATTTTTATACTTGAATTAAAAGTGAATCACACAATATATAATTCCCATGGTCTTTCAATGTCACCACATGACAGGAAGATGTGAATGAGAAGTTAGAGGGACAGGGGCAAGTCAAAACTGATGAGGCTTTCTACTGTGAATCTTATAAACACTTGTGACCTTGAGAGCACATTGATAGGAATTTACCAGCACAGTGTAGGCCTCCAGAGATTGAGTAAACAAACAGCTTAATATTCTTTTCAAATAACTTACCTCAACCATGTAGCAGAAAATTGCACACAGCCTGGTTGAGAACTGAGTTAATCTCATCTGCCTGGGAGATCTTTATTTCAGGGAGAAATTTAAAAGAACTGTTGTTAACATAAACCACTTAAGCCAAACAGTGTTTATAGCAAATTTTTTTATACTTTATTTTGGTATCATTAATCTACAATTACATGGGCAGTATTATGGTTATTAAACTACCCCCTTCATTGGGTCCCCCCCACCAACCGCATAACAGTCATGGTCTCAGTGTACTGAGATGCTACAGAATCACTACTTGTTTTCTCTGAGTTGTATAGCCCTCCCCATTCTCCCCCAACATTACATCTGCTAATCGTAATGCCCCTTTTTCCCTTTTATCCCTCCCTTCCCGCCTTTCCCCAGTCCCTTTCCCTTTGGTAACTATTAGTAGGTTCTTGGGTTCTGTGAGTCTGCTGCTGTTTTTTTTTGTTGTTTTTTTTAAACAATTTATTTTGGTATCATTAACCTACTATTAAATGAGCAATATTATGGTGATTAAACTACCCCCTTCATCAGGTCCCCACCACAAACCCTATTACAGTCACTGTTCATCAGTGTAGTGAGATGAGAATCACTACTTGTCTTCTCTGAGTTTTACAGTCCTCTCCGTGCCCCCTCACCTTATGTCTGCTAATCGTAATGCCCCTTTTACCCTTTTATCCCACCCTTCCCGCCTTTCCCCAGTCCCTTTCCCTTTGGTAACTATTAGTCCGTTCTTGGGTTCTGTGGGTCTGCTGCTGTTTCGTTCCTTCAGTTTTTTTCTTTGTTCTTATACTCCACATATGAGTGAGATCATTTGATACTTGTCTTTTTCGGCTTGCCTTATTTCACTGAGGATAATACCCGCTAGCTCCATCCATGTTGTTGCAAATGGTAGGATTTGTTTTATTCTTTTGGCTGAATAATATTCCATTGTGTATATGTACCACACCTTCTTTATCCATTCATCTACTGATGGACACTTAGGTTGCTTCCATATCTTGGCTATTGCAAATAGTGCTGCAATAAACATAGGGGTGCATCTGTCTTTTTGAAACTGGGCTGCTGCATTCTTAGGGTAAATTTCTAGGAGTGGGATTCCTGGGTCAAATGGTATTTCTCTTTTGAGTTTTTTGAGGAAACTTCATACTGCTTTCCACAATGGTTGAACTAATTTGCATTCCCACCAGCAGTGTAGGAGGGTTCTCCTTTCTCCACATCCTCACCAACATTTGTTGTTGTTTGTGTTTTGGATGTTGGCCATCCTCACTGGTGTGAGGTGATATCTCATTGTGGTTTTAATATGCATTTCTCTGATGACCAGCGATATGGAGCATCTCTTCATGTGCCTGTTGGCCACCTAAATTTCTTCTTTAGAGAAGTGTCTATTCATGTCCTTTGCCCATTTCTTAATTGGATTATTTGCTTTTTGTTTGTTAAGGTGCGTGAGTTCTTTATATATTTTGGATGTCAACCCCTTATCGGATATGTCATTTTTGAATATATTCCCCCATACTGTCGGATGTCTTTTTGTTCTACTAATGGTGTCCTTTGCTGTACAGAAGCTTTTCAGCTTGATATAGTCCCACTTGTTCATTTTTGTTTTTGTTTCCCTTGCCCAGGGAGATATGTTCATGAAGAAGTCACTCATATTTATGTAAAAGAGATTTTTGCCTATGTTTTTTTCTAAGAATTTTATAGTTTCATGACTTACATTCAGGTCTTTGATTCACCTTGAGTTTACCTTTGTGTATGGGGCTAGACAGTAGTCCAGTTTCATTCTCTTACATGTATCTGTCCAGTTTTTCCAACACCAGCTGCTGAAGAGGCTGTCATCTCTCCATTATATATCCAAGGCTCCTTTATCAAATATTCATTGACTGTATATGTTTGGGTTAATGTTTGGATTTTCTATTCTGTTTCACTGGTCTGTGGATCTCTTTTTTTGTGCCAATACCAAATTGTCTTGATTACTGCAGCTTTGTAGTAGAGCTTGAAGTCAGGGAGCATAATTCCACCTGTTTCATTCCTCCTTCTCAGGATTGCTTTGGCTATTCGGGGTCTTTTGTGGTTCCAAATGAATTTTAGAATTATTTGTTCCAGTTCATTGAAGAAAGCTGTTGGTAGTTTGATAGGGATTGCGTTGAATCTGTAGATTGCTTTAGGTAGTATAGCCATTTTGACAATATTTATTCTTCCTAGCCAAGAGCATGGGATGCATTTCCATTTTTTAGTGTCCTCTTTAATTTCTCTTAGGAGTGTCTTGTAGTTTTCAGAGTATAGGTCTTTCACTTCCTTCGATAGGTTTATTTCTAGGTATTTTATTCTTTTTGATGCAATTGTGAGTGGAATTGTTTTTCTGATTTCTCTTTCTGTTAGTTCATCATTAGTCTTTAGGAAAGCAACAGATTTCTGTGTGTTAATTTTGTATCCTGCAACTTTGCTGAATTCAGATATTAGTTCTAGTAGTTTTGGAGTGGAGTCTTTAGGGTTTTTTATGTACAGTATCATGTCATCTGCAAATAGTGACAATTTGAGTTCTTCTTTACCAATCTGGATGCCTTGTATGTCTTTGTTTTGTCTGATTGCCGTGGCTAGGACCTCCAGTTATATGCTGATGAAAAGCTTTCAGCTTCTAGCTGTTAAGTATGATGTTAGCTGTGGGTTTGTCATATATGGCCTTTATGATGTTGAGGTACTTGCCATCTATACCCATTTGGTTGAGAGTTTTAATCATGAATGGATGCTGAATTATGTCAAATGCTTTTTCAGCATCTATGGAGATGATCATGTGGTTTTTGTTCTTCTTGATCTGGTGGACGATGTTGATGGATTTTCGAATGTTGTACCATCCTTGCATCCCTGGGATGAATCCCACTTGATCATGGTGTATGATCCTCTTGATGTATTTTTGAAATCGGTTTGCTAATATTTTGTTGAGTGTTTTTGCATCTATGTTCATCAGGGATATTGGTCTGTAATTTTCTTTTTCGGTGAGGTCTTTTTCCGGTTTTGGTATTAGAGCAAATCTGGCTTCATAGAATGAGTTCCGAAGTACTTATTCGTATTCTATTTTTTGGAAAACTTTAAGGAGAATGGGTGTTATTTCTTCTCTATATGTCTGGTAGAATTCAGAGGTGAATCCTTCTGATCCGGGGGTTTTGTTCTTCCGTAGTTTTTTGGTTACCACTTAAATTTCGTTGCTGGTGATTGGTCTGTTTAATTTTTGTGTTTCTTGCTTGGTTGATCTTGGAAGGTTGTATTTTTCTAAGAAGTTGTCCATTTCTCTAGGTTTTCCAACTTGTTAGCATACAGATGTTCATAATATTCTCATATAATTCTTTGTATTTCTGTGGGGTCCATCGTTATTTTTCCTTTCTCTTTTCTGATTCTCTTTATGTGTGTAGATTCTCTTTTTCTCTTAATAAGTCTGGCTAAGGGTTTATCTATTTTGTTTATTTTTTCAAAGAACCAGCTCTTCTTTTCATTGATTTTTTTCTATTATTTTATTCTTCTCAATTTTATTTATTTATTCTCTGATCTTTATTATATCCCTCCTTCTGGTAACTTTGGGCCTCATTTGTTCTTCTTTTTCCAATTTCAGGACTTGTGTCTTTAGACTGTTCATTTGGGAATTTTCTTCCTTCTTTAAATATGCCTGGATTGCAATATACTTTCCTCTTAGAATTGTGTTTGCTGCGTCCCGCAGAAGTTGTAGCTTTGTGTTGTTGTTGTCATTAGTCTCCATATATTCCTTGATTTCTGTTTTGATTTGGCTGTTAGCGCATTGATTAATTAGGAGAATGTTGTTAAGTCTCCATGTATTTGTGAGCCTTTTTGATTTCTTTCTAAAATTTACTTCTAGTTTTATACCTTTCTTGTCTGAGAAATTGGTTGGTATAATTTCAATATTTGTGAATTTTGTGAGGTTCTTTTTGTGGCGTAGTATGTGGTCTATTCTGGAAAATGTTCCAGAATGTGTATCCTGCTGATTATGGGTGCAGAGTTCTGTAGATGTCTGTTAGGTCCATCTGTTCTAGTCTTTTCTTCAGTGCCTCGGTGTCTTTACTTATACTCTGTCTGGTTGATCTATCCTTTGCAGTGAGTGCTGTGTTGAAGTCTCCTAAAATGAATGCATTGCTGTCAATTTCATTTTCACTTCTGTTAGTATTTGTTTCACATTTGCCGGTGCTCCCGTATTGGGTGCATATATATTTATAATGGTTATATATTCTTGTTGGGTTGACCCCTTTATCATTATGTAATGTCCTTCTTTATCTCTTGCTACTTTCTTCATTTTGACGTCTATTTTGTCTGATACACGTACTAAAACACCTAGTTTTTTCTCTTTGTTGTTTGCATGAAATATCTTTTTCCATCCCTTTACTTTTAGTCTGTGTATATCTTTGGGTTTGAGGTGAGTCTCTTGTAAGCAGCATATAGATGGGTCTTGCTTTTTTATCCACTCTGTTACTCTGTGCCTTTTGATTGGTGCATTCAGTCCATTTACATTTAGGGTGATTATTGATAGATATGTACTTAATGCCATTGCTGACTTTAGATTCGTGGTTACCAAAGGTTCAATTGTTGCTTCTTTACTCTCTAGCAATCTAACTTAACTTTCTTGTTAAGTTTTTGTGAACACCATCTGATGTTTCTGTATCTCTCCCTTCTTATTCTTCCTCCTCCATTCTTTATATATTAGGTGTTTTATTCTTTGCCTTTAGTTAGTATTTGGATGGTCTGTTTTCTTTGCTATGATTTTATTTTCTCTAGTGACATCTTTTTAGCCCTATGGGTGCTTCCCTCTAGAGCAGTCCATTTAAGATATCCTGTAGTGGTGGTTTATGAGAGGCAAACTCTCTCAACTTTCGTTTGTCTGACAATTGTTTAATCCCTCCATCATACTTAAATGATACTCTTGCTGCATACAATATTCTTGGTTCGAGGCCCTTCTGTTTCATTATGTTAAATATATCATGCCATTCTCTTCTGGTCTGTAAGGTTTCTGTTGAGAAGTCTGATGATAGTGTGATGGGTTTTCCTTTGTAGGTGATCTTTTTTCTCTCTCTAGCTGCTTTTAATACACTGTCTTTATCATTGATCTTTACCATTTTAATTATTATGTGTCTTGGTGTTGTCTTCCTTGGGTCTCTTGTGTTGGGAGATCTGTGGGCTTCCATGGAGGTCGAAACTATTTCCTTCCCCAGTGTGGGAAAGTTTTCAACAATTATTTCTTCAAAGACTCTTTCTATCCCTTTTTCTCTCTCTTCTTCCTCTTGTACTCCTATAATGCGAGTATTGTTCCGTTTGGATTGGTCACACAGTTCTCTTAATATTCTTTCATTCCTAGAGATCCTTTTATCTCTCTCTGCCTCAGCTTCTCTGTATTCCTGTTCTCTGATATCTATTCCATTAACAGTGTCTTGCATCTCGTCAAGTCTGCTGTTGAACCTGTCAATCGCTTGTCTGATTTCTGCATTGTCTTTCCTCACTTCCTTCACTTCCTCCCTCAGCTCTTGCACATTTCTCTGTAGGTCCATCAGCATGGTTATGACTTTTATTCTGAATTATTTTTCAGGAATACTGTGCATTTCCATCCCTTCAGTCTCCTTCTCTGGCGTTGTCTGTTTGATCTTATGCTGGATCATATTCCTTTGTCTTTTCATGTCTATAGAAATGGTCACTGGTAGTTGCCACGTATGTCAGCTGGGCTCTTTAAGACTTTGAAAAGAAAAAAAAAAGAAAGTAAGAAGGAAAAATTAATTAAAAAATTAAAAAAAGAAAAAAAAGAGAAGAAAAACCAAAAAGAACCCAACAACAACAAAAATTAACACCCACCTGCAGTGGATTCTGTGGGGATGGTGTAGGTGCTGCTATTGCTCCACTGATCTGCAGCCATGGCTGCACCGCTCCACAGGGCCCTTTGTAGGCCTGGCCATGTGGGAATGAATGGGAGGCTGTTGATCTCTGTGGGAAGTCTAAGTGCAGCCACCCTTTCCCAGTCGCCAGCTAAGGGGTCCGAAACTCCCCAGGACTCCCAGCCTGCTCAGCTGAGTGTGCCTGGGCACTCCAGCCCCTCTGCTTGGCTCCTGTGTCTTTAAGACTGTTGAAAAATGCCTGCACTTTTCTTCTTTTATTTTTTCCTTCCAGAGAGCTGGCTTCAAGCACCCTCACATGTTCCCCACTCAGATCCTGCACCCTCTGTCTCTCCAATCTCTGCTACACCATGCGATGTGTGTCAGTGCTCCCCACACAGATCACCGGGGCTGGTTATTTCATGGGCCTGTACTTCCAGTCCCTCCTGGCTCTGAATCCTCTCCTCCCGCCAGTGCACTGGGGTGGGGGAGTGCTTGGGTCCCGCTGGGTCATGGCTCCATATCTTACCCGCCTCACGGGATTTCAAGTACTCTCAGGTGTAACTGCATGCTGTGCACTTTCCTGTGTTTTCTGGTCTCTCTTTTAGGAATAGTTGTATTTGCTTTATTTTCATATATATATATAGTGGTGAGAGGAGATTTCCGCCGCCCTGCTTATGCCGCCATTTTTCCGGAAGTCCAGTGTTTATAGCAATTTTAAACAAATGTACACTTCAAAGTCAAAAAACATACTAACAAACATTGCTAGGTTTTACAGTTTTGAGTTTTGGATAAAGACAAATATCTCTAATTCCAGTTATGCCTGTTCAAACTCTTCTTAAAATCACATTTCTTAGGTCATCTTTATATAAATAAAACAGTTGGAAAATAGCCAACAGCCAAGACCATTTTTTGTTGTTATTTTACAATATGATGAGATAGAGAATTTATTTAAAATGAGCACAAAAAAGGCATTCAAGTAGAATAACTTCTTTGTAGAATATTGGAATAGAATTCTAGAAGAAGGGTCCCAGTGATTCTCATTTAAGTGTGATCTTAACAAAGCTACAAAACAATATTGAAACAAAAACAAAAGCAAGTTTACTGAGTTATTTTTTGTGGCAATACTTTTAAAATTAGTTGACACACCTAATTTTATGATTATGTGTTAATACTTGACTTTTATATAGTATTATTCTAATTTTTAAATATCATTTTTAATTTTATAAATTAGGAAGATAGGAAGATTCCAAATAAGAAAAATGCACTCTTTGATAATCTTTAGTATGTAACAAATTTGACATTTTACAAGTTTTAAGGGGTAATTTTATACATTCCTAATTTGAATAAGACTAACAATTTATTAAAAGCTAGTGTAAACTATTAGGTATAATAAGAATAGGTAATTGTAATCTATAGATTCAATGCAAATGCTTTCAAAATACTGACAACATTCTTCAATGAGCTGGGACAAGTAGTTCTAAAATTCATATGGAAACACAAAAGACCCCATATAGCCAAAGCAATCCTGAGAAGTAGGAATAAAGCAGGGGGATCTCACTTCCCAACTTCAAGCTCTACTAGAAAGCCACAGCAATCAACAGAGTTTCGTACTGGCACAAGAACAGACCCATAGACCAGTGGAACAGAATAGAGAGTCCAGATATTAACCCAAGCATATATGGTCAATTAATATATGATATAGATGCCATGGATATACAATGGGGAAATGACAGCCTCTTCAACAGCTGGTGTTGGCAAAACTGGACAGCTACATGTAAAAGAATGAAACTGGATTAATGTCCAACTCCATAAGTAAACTGGAAATAGATCAAAGACCTGAATGTAAGTCATGAAACCATAAAACTCTTAGAATAAAACGTAAGCAAAACTCTCTTGAATATAAACATGAGCACCTTCTTCATGAACATATCTCCCTGGGCAAGGGAAACAAAAACAAAAATGAAGAAGTGGGACTATATCAAGCTGAAAAGTTTCTGTACAGCAAAGGACACCATCAGTAGAACAAAAACGAATCCTACAGTATGGGAGAATATATTCATAAATTACATATCTGATAAGGGGTTGACATCCAAAATATATAAAGAACTCACGCACCTCAACAAACAAAAAGCAAATAGGCCAATTAAAAAATGGGCAGAGGAGCTGAACAGACACTTCTCCAACGAAGAAATTCAGATGGCCAACAGGCACATGAAAAGATGCTCCACACCACTAATCATCAGAGAAATACAAATTAAAACCACAATGAGATATCACCTCACACCAGTAAGGATGGCCACCATCCAAAAGACAAACAGCAACAAATGTTGGAGAGGATGTGGAGAAAGGTGGACCTCTTACACTGCTGGTGGGAATGCAAATTAGTTCAGCCATTGTGGAAAGTAGTATGGAGGTTCCTCAAAAAACTAAAAATAGAAATACCCTTGAATTCCACTCCTAGTAGTTTACCCTAGGAATGCAGGAGCTCAATTTCAAAAATACATATGCACCCCTATGTTTATCGCAGCACTATTTACAATAGCCAAGAAATGGAAACAAACTAAGTTCCATCAATAGATGAATGGATAAAGAAGATGTGGTACATATAAACAATGAAATATTATTTAGCCATAAGAAAAAAATAAATCCTACCATTTGCAACAACCTGGATGGAGTTAGAGTTAGAGGGTATTATGCTCAGTGAAATAAGCCAGGCAGAACAAGGCAAGTACCAAATGATTTCACTCACCTGTTGAGTATAAGAACAAAGCAAATCTGAAGGAACAAAACAGCAGCAGACTCACAGAACACAAGAATGGACTAACAGCTACAAAAGGGAAAGGGACTGTGGAGGAAGGGTTGAAAGGGAGGGATAAGGGGAATAAGAGGCATCACAATTAGCACACATAATGTGGGGGGTGTTACATGGGGAAGGCAGTATAGCACAGAGAAGACAAGTAGTGACTCTATAGCATCTTACTATGCTGATGGACATTTGACTGTAATGGGGTATGTGGTTGGGACTTGATAATGGGGGGAATCTAGTAACCACTATGTTGCTCATGTAATTGTATATTAATGATACCAAAAAAAATAGGTAGCTGTATATTATATAAATATTCAGGACACCCAGAATATGCATAGCTATGTGATATTGAACATGTTTTCTTCATTTTCTTTCCTGTTTCAGTTTGATCATGTTTGAGTTTGATTTCTTCACATAATATAACATATTATTAATTAAGTGATTTTTAAAATTTTTATAACTAAAATGCCTCTTTTGAGTGTTCTGGTTCCACAATTTATATTAAACAAAAACAGCAATTTTTATGTTATACAATTTAAAAGTTGTAGCATTAGTTTTTTTATTAATGTGAGAGAATACTTTTGGGCTTGAAGGTACAGTTAAGTATTGAACAGGTTGGTTTTGAACTGCATGGTCCTCTCATACATGGATTATTTTTAATAAATATTTTGGAAATTTTTGTGACAATTGAAAAATTGTTATCTAGCTTGCTTTATTATAACAATTCAGTATTTAATATATATAGTATATATAGAAAATGCAAAATATATTTTATGAAGGCTTCTGGTTAGTAGTAAACTAATGGTAGAGTAGTAATAGTTAAGTTTTGAAGAGTCAAAGTTAGACCCAGATTTTTAACTGCATGGAGGTTGCACCTCTAACCCCCACTTTGTTAAGTGTCATCGGTACAAAAAAAAGTAACATTAAATTTTACAAATGTCAGTGATAAAATCAGATCCAGTATAAGCAAGTTGAATTTACAAATAAAATTTCAGAACACAGAGACTGCTGTTCAATATCTTAATATTTCTCAAAGTTTAAATATGAATTTAGAGTGTATAGAAAAACCTAATATTAATGTTTTTCAAGGAAGAAGATTAATCAGATGCCCCTGTGTATATACCATACCCAGCCCCTGATTTTTATGTGACACATAAAGTTTACTTTGGCAATGATTTATTATACATTCTCACTAAATTATTCGACCTTTTTAATAGAAAGAGAATGCAAGATTCCCAAAATAGAAAAGTACTTAATTGCTGAACCCAAGAAAGAGAGATATAAAGTTGGAGATGTGCTGAAATTTTCCTGCAGACAAAGACTTACAAGAGTTGGATCAAATTCAATTCAGTGCTACCACTTTGGATGGTCCCCTAATCTTCCAACATGTAAAGGTGCATATTTATCTTACAATTGCTAAAGCAAGAATTAGAACTGTGCTATCAATCTTTTTTCCTTGTCTGAAATTTCTGTTGGCCTCCACTATGGCTATAATCTAATGTAATATGCAAGAGATATATCCATGAAGGACGTGTTGGGTACTAAATAGCTCAGGCTTACTTAAGAATTCAATTTCCAGTTATTTATTGGAGTATGTAGTGGAAGTATCCATAGATATTTAGACCCTCATAGTGTTTGATAATGGAGGGACTTCTTTTCTTACTTTTCCTTTTGACTGTGATTCCACCCTATAACTGGACATTTTATACAGCATGTACCATATCTCAAGTTTCACTGAGTGTGTCTGAAAATACTCAAGCATCTTGTAGTAAACTAAATTACATGTGTGACTTTAAGTTAAAATATGTTGACCAAATGTTTACCTCAAATGATGGCATTTTTTCAAAAAGCTTTGATAAAAATGTTTCTATGGAGCATGATTATTGTTATAATTTACACAACCATATTACTTAGTTGGTTTGCACACATCTTTAAAATATCTAGATTATCAACATTAATTTCTGGGCTTGAATATACTTCCAATATGCTAATTCATTTTAAGTAATAGAACTGGGAGACATGAATCTTGTGCAAACACCATCCTTTCCTCATTTTTTAAGAAAGCTATAACAAATTGTATTATAAATAATAAATTGATTAAAAAAACCTTTCAAACATTTAACTGGGTTTTTAAGTTGTAAAATAGACACTTTAACCATTATTTACACAATATTTCTCCTATAGGGCAAGTAAAATCATGTGTTCCCCCTCCTCAACTCCCCAATGGGGAAGTTAAAGAAGCACAGAAAGAAGAATATAGACATGGTGATGTGGTGGAATATGTTTGCAATCCTAGATTTCTGTTGAAAGGTTTTAATAAAATTCAATGTGTTGATGGAGAATGGACAACCTTGCCTATGTGTATTGGTAATGTATAAAACATTAACATTTAAACTTAAGTGAATACTTTTTCTTTGTAATCATACAAACACATAAATTATATTTTAAAAATAAACATTTTTATGAAATTTTCACAGATGACAAGAGTACATGTGGAGATATACCTGAACTTGATCATGGATATGCTGAGCCACCCACCCCTCCCTATCATCATGGAGATTCAGTGGAGTTCAACTGCAGGGAAGCATTTACAATGATTGGACACAGATCAATTACATGTATTAGTGGAACATGGACCCAACTTCCTCAGTGCATTGGTGAGAATTGTACTTCTTAAATTGACATAAAACAAAATTTAATGTTTTTACTGTAAAAATTATATTTGCAACCATATTTTTACAACTAGATATTTTTGAAATTGTCAGGTCTTAAATTATAATGACTCCAAACATCTGTTTATAGTTCATTATGTTTCCATAAGCAAAAAATATAAACTAAAAATATAAATTCACAATAGAATTTTATAAATCCCGTTTAGTTTTTCAATCTTCTCAATATGTTTGTTTTCACCTAATCAACAAAGGACCACCACCACCACTCTTTTTGATTATAGATTTTCCTTCAGTTACAACCCCTTGAAGAATACTTTGTTTTGTCCTTCTCAACTCTCTGGACAAGTCCTAAAAATTGTACTGTCTTAAGCCTCTAGTGTGTTTTGAAATAATGTCCTTATTTTATTCTTTTTTCAAGACTGTATTAGAAAATCATTACTTTTTTTGCCCAATTATTAACAAGTACTACCAAAGACCTATAATGATACTTTATCAAATTAAAAAAATGCTCCAATTTGCATTGAAGTTTTGAAATATGTAGCTAAATAAAAGTTGTTATAGTCCATGTTTAACTCATACTAGAGTCAAAAAATTTTATTATAGCATTATAATATCACTGGATTATAGTGATATAATAGCTTCTGGTGTATAAAATAGCTTCTCAAAGATTCTAAGACTATATATAGAAAACAGGTAACAACTTTAAGACCAAATTTTTTATTGAAGTATAATTGATACACAATATTATATTGGTTTCAAGTATATAACACAGTGGTTCCACGGTCACACACATTATTAAATCCTCACCCCAACTAGTGAAGTTGCTGTCAACATAGAAATATATTATAGAACCACAGGCTAAATTCTTCAAAAGCACCCAATTTCTTATTCCAAGTATCTAACTCTGTCTTTTGGTTACTGTGCAAAATATTTGCTTAAATAATCACTTTCTATACAATATATATTAGGTGTACATTTCTTGTTATATTACATTACCTGTCTTGAAAAAACATATTTAAAAAAGCAATTTCATATGTTCTTTTCCAACAGATAATTGTTTTATTTTAATGTTTTTTAGAGATGCTTGAGATCAAGAAACAAATGAATATAGACATTTTTACATATTTCAAATGCTGTACTAAATAAGTCAGGTGATGACATTTCACTATGTAGATAATCCAAAAAAGTAAAATTCTCATGCTTTTCTAATCTACAAAGTGCAGAATGTCTTTACAATAGATAATTTTTTCTGAAAATTAAAAGAATGGACATGATGTATGTTCATACATAATAACCTATCTCATGCAATATGATCAAAGTTGACTGGTGAGATTTATAGGCATAACTTCTACTATCATTATACTATTGACTCCATAGCTTTTATTTTGTAGTAATAGTTGCTTTGATTCTCATCATTAGTCTTTTCAAGGGAATATTTTCATTTTATAGCAACAGATGAACTTGAGAAGTGTAAATCTTCAAAATTAATTGTACATGACGCAAACCTACCAGCTAAGACTGAATTTGAGCATAACTATAATATAAGTTACAAATGTAGGGGAAAATCAGAATACAAGTACTCAATCTGCATAAACGGAAGATGGGATCCTGAACTAACCTGCACAGGTAAGCTGTTTATATTTTCAAAAATTTGTTCTATTTATTCCTAACTTGTAAAAGTGGTATTGTTGTGTCTTTTAAAAATTTTAGCTATTTATTATTACAAATAATTTTCAAGCTGGAAGGTAATTTAGAAACTAACCAAAACACTTTCTAAATATTAATTTTGTCATGTGCCTTAGTCAGCTATATAAGAAACCACCTAGAAAACTTGGTGGCTTTAAATTAATGTCTGGCAGTAGGTGTGCTTATTACCATTGGAATACCATTGCTTCTGACTTCTTATATTATGCACAAATGTACCTATGCCTACACTATGCCACGCCTATAGCTATTATGTATCTATTTATCTATATCTGTATGAATCTATGTATGTATCTACATATCTAGTCACCTATATATATCTATTTTTCTGTACCTACCTTGACACCACCAATTCCAACTGAATAACACAGCGTTCATTACAGTTTTCCACTTCCATATCTGCATTTATTTTCTCCAACTGTAGGACACTTTGACTTACTATCCTCAATGTTTTTACCAATTTCTTCAAGCCTAGAATATATAAAAACTAGTTTCATACCAATACAAAGGATATCTGTCTATAGTTCAACATATGTTTAACTCTTTTTTAAGAGACAAAAGTAGTATTTACAAGCAGTGAAGTACATGTGTTCTTTCCACACTTTCTTCTAGAGGCTTTATAGTTTTATCATTCATTATACATCTTATATTAATTTTTGAGTATTTTGCAAAATAGGGAATTAATTTTTTTAAATATATGGATAGCCAGTTCTAGCAATATATCTGGAAAAAAATTTGAAATGAAAATAAATTATGGAGGTGTTTATTTCTGGATTCTATTAAGTCCATTCATCTCTCCTTATCTCTGCCATTTTGCTCTGATAACTACATGCAACTTTATAGTAAGTCTTGAGTTTGAATTATATTCTTAAATTATGTTCTTCCTTTTCAAGGTTGTGTTATTCTGCTCTTTTCATTAATATGGAAATTTCAGGGAAATGTCAATTTTTATAAAATATCTGCTCTTGTAATGGAGGAGTAATTAGAGACAATTGACATCTTGACCATATTGAGTATTCAATCTATAAACATCATATATCTCTTCAATGATTTATTTCTGCTCTCTTTTCCCAAGTAGTGTCTTACATGTAGAAGATTTGTAGTTCTAAAAAGCTATTCATATTTTATACTTTTTAAAATTTGTATGCAATTTTTCAAAACTACATTTCCTGTCTTTTCACTTCAAGTATAAATAAATGCCCCTGATTTTTAAAAATTGAGGTATAATTGACATACAACACTATATTAGTTTCAGGTGTAAAACAAAATGAGTCAACACTTGCATACACTGAAATGGTCATTATAATAGGTCTAGTCATCAGTCTTCAAAAAAGTTCCAAATTTTTTTTTCCTTATGACAACTTTGAAGATCCACTCTACTGGCAACCTTCAAATAGGCACTACAATACCTTTGACTGTAGTCACTAGGCTGTACACCACATCCCCTTGACTTATTCATTTCACAGTTGGAATTTGTACTTCCAAACCCACTTCAGAAACCCAATACTGACAGATACCCAGGCAACCACCACTCTGTTCTCCAGATGTATGTTTTCTTTTGTTTGTTCATTCGTTTTACTTTTTAGATACCACACATAAGTGAGAACATACAGTATTTGTCTTACTCTAACTTATTTTACCTAGCATAAACCTTCACATGTTGTCACAAATGGCAAGGTTTTCTTCTGTTTATAGCTAATAGTCAATTGTGTGTATGTAACATGTCTTCTTTATCCTTCTTCCATTGATGGAGATTTAGGTTGTTTCCATATCTTGGCTATTGTAAATGCTGCAATGAACATAGTGGTATATATACCTCTTCAAGTTACTGTTTTGTTCCTTTGGATAAAAACTCAGAAGTGAAATTTCTGGATCATATTGTAGTTTCATTTTTAATTATTTGAGGAAACTCCATAAAGTTCTTCAGCTCTGTTACTTCTTCATGTCTGGTACTTCTTATATTTCTTTCTTTCTCTTTCTTTCTTTTTTTTTCTTTTTGTTTTTCCTTCCTTCTTTTCTTTCTTTCTTTCTTCTTTCTTTCTTTCTTTCTTTCTTTCTTTCTTTCTTTCTTTCTTTCTTCTTTCTTTCTTTCTTTTTCCTTTCCTTTTCTTGGCTGAATAACTTATTTTATTTCTTTCACATGTATATAGTGATTTAATAACTATATACATTACTTTACCTATGTTTTTATTTACAATAGCCAGGATATGGAAGGAACTTTCTTACATTTTCTCTTTCTTGAAGTTCTACTTGTGTTCATTCTTCTCCCAAATTCAGTGAACATCTTTATGACCATTACATTAAACTCTTTATTAGGTAAATTGCTTATCTCTGCTTCATGAAGGTTTTTTTTTCCTTAGGCTTAATCTTGTTCTTTCATTTGGAACATGTTCCTCTGTTTCCTCATTTTGCTTGACTTTGTGTGTTTCCATTATTAAGCAAAATAACTACTTCTTCCAGTCAAGGAGGAGTGGCCTTATGCAGGAGATATACCTTACCTTTCAAACTTGCTCTAGCTCTTGGTTGTCTGTCAAATATTTGTGATTGTCTAAACAGCATGATTTATTCTTGATAGGACATAGTTGTTGAGGGTGTGACAAGACCTCTAAGTGTTTCTAGGGGAAGGACCTAAGTGAGCTCTTAGTTTCAGGCTTGTTGGAAGACAGAACATCAAGGAGCAGCTTTAAAAATATGCAAATGTACATATACAATCCTGTGGGACTACAATCATAAATCTTGTTGGCCTCCAGACCAGGCAATTTGAAAGTGCTTCCTGGGAGACAGTAGCAAAAGTCAGGGCTACAGTTGAGTGTATAGGCTCCTTTCTGGGAGGCGTCAGCAACATGTGGTGAAGGTGAGGGGAAGCACAGAGGTAACATCCCCCAGCCCACATTCCCTGAGAACACCTCTGTAGCTTCTAGAAGTGTGGGAGAATTGTGGGTTTGTTACACTGAGGGCAGGTTTTTGTTGAGACCCCATTGTTTCCTCTCCCCCATCTCAATGTGGCCCTTTTGCTGTTTCTTGCAAAGAAACTGTCCAGCTAGTTTTCAGGTCTTTTTCAGAGGGAATCATTCCATACATAGATTCAGTATGTCTATGGAAAGAAATGAGCTCAAGATCTTCCTATGCCACCAGCTTGGGCTTTTCCTTGAACTTGATTTTGAATACTGATTTTATTCTCTGACACTATCCTAAGTTGCCTTATTTATTAGGTATTGTTTTGTAGATTGTTACAATTTTCTGTAAGCAATTATATCATTGCAAATAATAGATTTTATTTCTGCCAGTCCTTTTTTATTTTGATTTTTTGTTTACTTTCTCATCTTATTGCACTGGCTAGGACTTCAAATAACCTGTTAAAAGTAACTGATGAAAACAAACATCTCTGTCCTATTCCCTAATATTGGGAGAGGGTATTTAACATTTTATCACAGTTATAATGTCAGTTTAAGATTTTTGTAGATACCCTTTTATCATACTAAGGAAATTTCCTTCCATTTCTAGTTAGTTGAATGAGGAATTTATTATCAACCTCTGTTGAATATTTTTTAAATGTTTCATATGCATCCATTGATATAACATGACATTCTTAATCCTACTAATACCATGAATTACATATATGAATATTTTAAGTTGAATATCTCATTCGTAGAGTTAACTCTACTTGGTGGTGGTATATTATTCTCTTTACTTGATTTGCAGATATGTTTTTAAGGAGTTTTACATCTATGTTTATGGGGAATATTAATTGATAGTTACTTTTTATCATAATGTCTCTACCAGGTTTTATTCTTTAATGAGGATTATTGTGAACTCATAAAACAAACTGACAAGTGTTCTCTGTTTCTCTATTTTCTGAAAGTATATGTGTAATAATTATACATATTATTGTTGTATTATTTCTTACCTTAGTTGACAGAATTTACACATGAAGTCATCTGATTTGTAGCTTGCTTTTTTAGGGTTTTTGATAAGAATTCAATTTCTTTCTTGGTAAAAGGTAGTGAGTTACCTAAAATTTCTATGTAGCATTATATTAATGTAGGAAATTATGTTTTTGAAGAAATGCCACCATCTTATCTAATTTATTAAATTGACTGGTGTGCATTATTTTTAGCAGCCACTTAATATTTTATTTTCCTTACTGTAAAGTTTCTTTTATATCAATTCTTTCATTCTTGATATTGATTTTTTCTTTTATCTTGATCATTTTCATAACTTCTATGTGAAATATTCTCTTATTCCTCGTGATTTCTTTTTTGACCTATCAATTATTTAGAAGTTTGTGGTTTAATTTCCAAATGTTTTTTTGGAAATAGTTTTCTACATAGTTTTCTCTTTTAACAGCTTTATTGTGGTGTGATTGTTACACAAAGAACTGCAACTTTTTGATGTATACAATTTGATGAAAAGCAGTTTCATAGAACATTTATCCTTACTGATTTCTAAAATTCTGTTGTCACAGAATATACTATGCAATATAGAAATATTTAAAAATTTTAAAGTATATTTTTATTGAAGTATAGTTGATATTAAATATTGTATTTGTTTCAAGTACACAACACACTGATTCAACAGTTACACATAATTAAATTCTCACCCCAGCTAGAGTGGTCGCTGTTAACACAGAAGGATGTCACAGAACCATGACACCATTCTCTGAGCACCTTTCCGTTCCTGTGAGCACCTGATATTATGATTGAGGTTTTGTGCCTCTTTATCCCCCTTCACCCTCCCCATCCCTCTATGCCAACCCCTCCTGCACGGTAACCACCAGCTATTTCTCAATGTCCATGAGTCGACTGCTATTTTGTTCCTATTGCTTTGCTTTGTCTTTAGGTTGCACATACAATTGAAATCATATAGTATTTGTCTTCTTGACTTGGCTAATTTCACTGAGCATAATATCCTCTAAGTTCATCCATGTTGTCACAAATGGCAGCATTTATTTCCTTTTTGTGGCTGAATAATATTCCATTGTGTATATGCACCACATCTTCTTTACCCACTCAGTTCTGGTGGTCCCTTTGGTTGTTTCTGTATCTTGGTTGTTGTAAATAATGCGGGATGAAACAAAGGGGTACATATATCTTTTTGATTCAGAGATTTTGTTTTCTTTGGACAAAGTCCTAGATGTAGAGTTATTGGATAATGTGGTATTTTTATTTTTAATTTTTTTGAGAAACCTCTGTAATGCTTTCCATACTGGCTGCACCAATTTATATTCCCACCAACAGTGTAGGGGGGTTCCCTTTTCTCCACCTGCTCACCAACACTTGTTATTTCTTGTCTTTTGGATAGTGGCCATTCTCAGATGTGTGAAGTGATATCTCCTTGTAGTTTTGATTTGCATTTCCCTGATGATTAGCAAGGTTGAGCATCTTTTAATATACCTGTTGGTCACCTGTATTTCTTCTTTGGAAAAATGTCTTTTCAGTTCCTCTGCCCATTTTTTAACCAGGTTATTTGTATTCTCATGTTAAGACATATGAATTCTTTATATATTTTGTATGTTAACCCCATATCAGGTGACATCATTTATGAATATATTCTCCCTTACTGTGGGTTGCCTTTCAATAATTACCTTAAATGTAAATGGACTGAATGCACCAATTAAAAGACATTGGGTGGCAGGATGGAAACAAGACCCATCTATATGCTGACTACAAGAGACTAATTTCAGACCTAAAGACATACAAAGACTGAAAGTGAAGGGATAAAGAAAGATATTTCATGCAAACAAAAGGGAGAAAAAATCAGGAGCAACAGTATTTATGTCAGGCAAAATAGACTTCAAAACAAAGAAAGAAACAAGAGACAAAGAAGGACATTACATAATGATAAAGGGATAAGTCCAACAAGAGGATATAATGATTGTAAATATCTACACACCTATTATAGGAGCACCTAAATATGTAAAACAAATACTAACAGAAACAAAGGGAGAAATAGCAATACAATCATATTAGGGGATTTAATACCCCACTTACATCAATGAATAGATCATCTAGACAGAAAATAAATAAGGAAATGCACTGAACAACACATTTGATCAGATGGACTTAACAGATACATATAAAGCATTCCACCCAAAAGCAGCAGGATACACATTTTTCTCAAGTGCACATGGAATTTTTCCCAGAATAGATCATGTACTAGGACACAAAAAGCACCTAAATATGTTTATCGCAGCACTATTTACAATAGCCAAGAAATGGAAGCAACCTAGGTGTCCATCAGTAGATGAATGGATAAAGAAGATGTGGTACATATGCACAATGGAATATTATTCAGCCATAAAGAGAAAACAAATCCTACCATTTGCAACAATATGGATGGAGCTAGAGGGTATTATGCTCAGTGAAATAAGCCAGGCAGAGAAAGAGAAGCACCAAATGATTTCACTCATATGTGGAGTACAAGAAGAAAGCAAAAGCTGAAGGAACAAAACAGCAGCAGACTCACAGAACCCAAGAATGGACTAATAGTTACCAAAGGGAAAGGGACTGGGGAAGATGGGTGGGGAGGGAGGGATAAGGGGGAAAAAGGGGCATTACGATTAGCAGATATAATGTTGGGGGGCACGGGGAAGGCAGTATAGCACAGAGAAGACAAGTAGTGACTCTATAGCATCTTACTATGCTGATGATGGACAGTGACTGTAATGGGGTATGTGGTGGGGACTTGATAATGAGGGGAATCTAGTAACCACAATGTTGCTCATGTGATTGTATATTAATGGTACCAAGAAAAAGAGCCTAAATAAATTTTAAAAGACTAAAATGTATTCAGTTCTTTTTATTGGTTCATAATATTTTATGTTTATGATTGTTCCATTTTCATATAAAGTTTGGGTTGTACTCTATGTATTTGATTAAGTTAAATTGGTTCAACGTAAGGTGATCTTCAAATTTATCTGACTGTTGAAAATTTTTTTATCAGTTCAAAGGGCATGCTTTGTCTTCAGTTTATGAACTGCCATGATATATCTGAGGTGTCAGTTTTATGGGAACTTGAACACAAGTTTACAGAGGAATATTTTATAACATACTGGTTATGTAACTAAAGCCAGGTTGAGTACTCTGTTAAATCAGGTGAATTTCATCAATCTATGTATCCCTTAGTAATGTAGGCAAGCTAGTAACAGTGCCTTCAGGAGATTGTTGAACTTTAAATACACTATAAATCACTAGTGAACACATGCAATTCATGTCTTGGGCAAGAATCTGTATCAAATTACTTGATCATTAACTACATATAACTGTTCCTATGGCTAACCAGCTTCCATTGGTAGACCCCGTGTGAGGTTTTTAATACAATCCCAATACATTTGAATATGGATATCTATAAAAATGATCTTGATATCAGTCTTTTTTAGTGCCTGTTATTGAGTGAGCAATTCTGTTAGAACATCCTAATGGTTAGAAATAATTAAAATGGCTTTTACATAAATTATGCAAGACCAATCACAGAGATAATAAAAGGAAGGAACTATAAGAAAGGCCATGGAATATAAACCAAATGTCATATATTAAATTGCCATACAAGGTGAACAGTGTAACACTTAAACATAGACTATAACATTATCATTTAGTCATTTATGATATATTATTTTTTATTTAATCAATTATCCTCTTGGTATTTTAACATATGATTTTAATCAATAAATCTAATTTTAATATTTTTAGAAGTAGAAAAAAAATTATGCCCACCTCCACCTCAGATTCCCAATGCTGAAGATATGACAACTACAGTGAATTATTGGGATGGAGAAAAAATATCTGTTCTCTGTCAAGAAAATTATCTAATTCAGGAAGCAGAAGAAATTGTGTGCAAAAATGGAATATGGCACTCAATACCACGTTGTGTAGGTAAGCAGTTAATAACTTACATCATAACATTCTTTCAAATGAGTTAATATACCCCTGTGCTTTGAGTAAATGAGCAAGATGAAGACCATTCTCTATATCTATTCCATTTTATCTTGAAACAATAAACTACAGTCTAGGTATACAAATCATCAGCATCCTTTCACTTCCACTATGAAATAAATACAGACAGAAACCTTGGGGTACTATGTAAATACAGATAAACTCCTGTTTATGCCTATTTTACTCCTCATGATAAACGGACAAGCATGAAGGAACATATTGAACAGAAGATAGTAGCATAGATTTAATGGAAACGTATCCCTGCAATTTTCAAATACTTTTTGGACTTTAAAAAATTCAGTTTATTCAAATTATTCTTATTTTAAAATCTCAAATAGTATTTGATTCTATTTTTTTCAGTTTAAATATTATATCTACAGTTGATCCTTTGATCTCTGTTCTTCATATAGAAAAAATCTCATGCTCTCAACCACCTTCTGTAGAGCATGGAAAGATTAAATTATCTAGCTCTTCAGAAATGAGGAAAGAAACATTTGAACCCAAGCTTTACGCACATGGCACCAAACTAAGTTACATTTGCGAAGATGGTTTCAGGATCTCTGAAGAAGATGGGATAACGTGCCACATGGGAAAATGGAGTTCTCCACCTCAGTGTGTAGGTAAGGACAATACACAAACTAAGATTCTATTTTCGACACAATTCATTAAAAATAGTCAATTGTCATCAAAATCATGAGACAGAATCCTTTAGATTCTTAAATACATAAAATCACTTACCTCTAAATCATTGTTATTTTATCAAACTCATTTTACAAAATCAAATGAATCTTATTTTTAATTTCATTGTTTCATTACAGAATTACTTTTAATTCTAGCACTTTTTAAAAATTAAAACTGGATATGTGTTAATCTTAAACCTACCTATTCATATGGGTATTGATATACATAGGTATACATATAGGAATATTCAGATTCCTATCTAGTCCTATAAGCTGTTTTTTCAACATGTCCCTTCTACAGTAGATAGTATTTTTCTTAAGATGATTACTTCTCAGTGTGTTTCCTTTTATTATTCACGAATGGTTAAAAAGGCACTGATAGTCTGTTTAATAAATATATTGGCATTTTTAGTTTTAAGTTCTTGCTCAAGTTGAGAGCTGACACACACAAGAATGATGGTTTGGGGAGCTATTGCGCACCTTCTCTATGATGTCATGGTAGCTCTTGTGTTATCATCATTTTCTCAAATTAAAATTAACAAATACAACAACTAGTACATAAAATTAAATTTCAGAGTTAGAGAAATATATTCTGTCATTTTTTTTTTTAGGACTTCCTTGTGAACCACCACCTTTGATTCCACACAGTGTTTTATCTCACAAGTTAGACAATTACCAATATGGAGAAGAAGTTACATACAACTGTGCTGAAGGTTTTGGGATTGATGGACCTGCATCTATAAAATGTTTAGGAGAAAAATGGTCCCATCCACCAGAATGCAAAAGTATAGTATATTTCATTTTGTTCTAAGTTTGATAAATATCCTTAGTTTAGAGAACAAATGGTAAAAATTTGAAACTAAGCAGTAATTCTAGAATTTAACAAGACATGTCTGAAAAGTCCTGGATTCTGGTAGAGAATTAATAGCCCTAGTATAATAAGTTTGACAACATGAGCTAAGTGATCTCACTTTAATGTCATTTTTTCTGCACTTTGGAATCCTCTGACATATATTCTCAAATTTCTCATCTCTCTGCATATATCATAGTGGACCCCTGTTCATCAATCTCATCATTATTCAATTTATTGTTAATCAGCTATCTTCTTATAAATGTATAATTTTGTAAGATATTTCACATAATTAAAGGTAACAGATTTTGACAGAATCAAAAGAATAGAAAATATACACAATATAGATGTATATGTTCCTTAGAACAAAAAGGAATTTAAATGCAAGAAGTATGCTTTCAAGTATTACATATATTTGTATCTTTTCAGGCTTTTACTATCAGCATTCCCATGTTATACTTTTGATAAATGTAGAACCATTCAATGTAGTTGAATGAAAATATGTTTTTTTCAAACTTTCAGAAAATTATTGTACAGTATTCATTGGTTTGATATGTATCCATTTATTCTAGAATATAGTTATTGGCTATTATATATTTTTAAAGATTTACTGAACAAGTACATATTATTTTTCTTTCAGAAATGGATTGCTCTGCCTTACCAAGCTTTGATAATGCCATACTCATAGGCCCAAAGAAGGAATCATATAAGTCAGGAGAACAAGTGGTTTATAAATGTCCAATGTATTACCAATTGGATGGGTCCAATATTGTACAGTGTATTAAGAGGAAATGGATAGGAAGGCCAACATGCAGAGGTACTTCAATGAAATTTTAAAATTTTATTTATCAAAGTGTTTAACTAATATAGAATTTCCTTTAGCATCATTAAAAAAATGGGCATAGATTTTTTTTTTTAGGCCTGGTCAAAGAAGATTTTACTTCACATAAAGGGTTGAACTTGTGTACTCAGTGGTTAATCTTATAACCCAGTAATCCTCAAATTATGGTTCCTGAAATAACAACATTAACATCTTCTAGAAAATTGTTAGAAATGCAAATTCACAGGCTCATTTCAAATTTAGTGAATCTAAAACTTTGAATACAACCCTCAAATTATTTTTAGCAATTCCCAAGAGATTCTTTCCACGTCTCCTGTTTAGATGCGTTGATTAATCATCTTCAACTATGGTATTCTTCCAAGAGTGTTAATTCTAGATTTATTCTCTAAGGAAGAACCTGTTGGTTTTATTTGTCAGGGGGTCTAAAACTATAACTCAAACAGAAAATTTTAAACCAAATTCTGATGCCAAATAGTTTCTTTCATTATGATTTTGTTGTGGTTTATTAAAAATTCATTTTGATTTATATAATTTATAATACCGATTTTACTAAATTCAGAGTCCACAAAAACTCTCAGTTTCACTGGCCTAAAAAATATCTATCAATCTTCTAGTGAAGGATCCAAGAGAGATTTTTAAGATATAGAAGCTTAAATAAGATTGAAACTTTTTAATATTAAAAAAATATTATTTAGAAATATTTAAAACAGTTTAATATTTAAAAATTATTAAAAGTTTAAAATTACTTTAAAATTTAAAATTAGAAAAATGCTCTCCTTTTCCTCAATGTAAATTTCTTAAAATTAGCAGTCTTAGTAATAAATTAGCTTTTGATCTTTTTTAAATCCCTCTTGAAATATATTTTGAATCCTATTTGATAATTTGCTACTCAAAATGATCATTACATTATAGACATTTTTTCCTTTCTCTTTAGATATTTCCTGTATGAACCCACCCAGAGTGGAAAATGCTGTTATACCAAATGAGTTGCATAGGTATCTATCTGGTGACAGAGTACGGTATGAATGCATAAAACCTTTTGACCTGTTTGGGGAAGAAGAAGTGATGTGTTTAAATGGAACCTGGACACAACCACCTATGTGCAAAGGTAGAATATCCTAATTCTTCCCAAATTTTAAAAGAAATTAGGGACCAAATATTTTGATAAAAATACATAATGAAGTAGTTCTTATGGAATAATTTTTTAATACAAATAAAATGATGGTACTTAAAATTTAATTCTTTGGTGGACTGAAACAAATAATATATGGTGTATTTATTTCATAAATAAATAAATTTTAAACAGTTGGAATCATGGAAAATCCCTTATCTTAAGCATGAAGACCCTCAGTTATTTCCTGAGAGATAAATATATTAAAGCTATCTTAAGGACATGTGACAGCTCTATGATACTCCGCTCTGGATTTCGTGCAATAAGCAGCAGAGGCATGATCGTATAATATGGGATAAATTTGGGCTTCTTCAGCATATGGATTATATTTAAAAGTTTGCTACTAGCTGAGCTCATCTGGGAAATTAGTGTATACATTTTTTTTAAAGGCTCATAATCTGGTTATAGGACACTCCAGTATTTAGGGTTCAGGAAGGAAGGGGAGTCAACAAAGGAGATATTATTTTAGCCACTTCTAGCTTTTCAAATTAACTTTTGCATGGTAGTTTTTCCAGTCCTTTACTTTAAGCCTGCCTTGTTTTCGTATTTGAAGAGAGTTTCTTGAAAAAAACGTATAGTTGAGTCTTGTTTATGTGTCCATCCAGCCATTTTCAGTCTTTTACCTTGAGTATTTACACCTTTTACATTTAAAGTAATTATTAATATATTAGGAGCTATGTCAGCCATTTTGTTATTTGTTTTGCATGTTTCCACCATTTCTCATTCCTGTTTCCTTTTCCTGCCTTCCCTGCGGATTTTTTGAACACTTAAAAATAATTTTATTTTCATATATCGGTATTGTTTTTGAGTATATCTCCTTATAATTTTATTGCTGATTGTTCTAGGTATTAAGATATACATTTGTAGCTTATCACTCATTACTGCTATTGAAATTTTACAACTTCAAATGAAATGTGGAAACCTTACTTCCACTTAGATCCATTTACTCTCCCCACACTTTAAACATAAATATCTTATTTTCCTCTACTTTCATTGAGCACCATATCAAATGGTATAATTTTGCATGAACATCTAACATAATTTAATGAACTCATTAGGAGAAAGATTATTTTATTATGTTTACCCCTGTTTTCAATTCCTTTGTTTATTCTTCACTCCTGAAGTCTCTTAATCTTCCTTCTGTTATCCGTTTTGTCTGTTTGAAGATATCCATTTATTTTTATCAATTTTTATAAATTCCATTGTTAATTCTTTCTTCCTGAAGTCTCAATCTTCCTTCTGTTACCCTTTCCTTTCTATTTTAAGAGCTTTTTAAAGCAATTCCTTAATAATATGTCTGCTCTAGACAAATTCTCTTAGTTTTCCTTTGTCGGGGAGGTTTGAGTAATTTCTATCTAGCTGATTTTGAAATATTTTCTTTTTCTTCTGTTTTCAGCAGTTATGATTATGCTGTAAGTTACCATGAATTTCCTTGGGTTTATCCTGTTTGGAGTTCATTCACCTTTCTTACTATGTAGGTTTATGCCTTATGCCCAGCTGGGAAACTTTTAGCCACTACTTTTTATTTTCTTTTCCATCTCTAACCCCTTTCTTTTCTCTTTCTGGTGTCCAGTCTCTGCTATCTTTCCCCAAGTCCCTGAAGTTCTGTCCATTTTGTTTTGTTTTGTTTTCAATCAATTTTCAAAGTGTAAATTGTTTTGTTCTAGCTTCAAGTTTATCTTATGTCATCTGCAGTCTATTATTGTGGCCAGTGTGTGAATATTTTTTATTCTGTTATTATATTTTTCAGTCTTATAATTCCCACATTTTTTAAAACCATTGTCACATAATTCCAACATCTATGTCATCTCAATGTTGTCTTCTGTTGATTGTCTTTTCTCTTTTGAGATTTTCCTTGGTGCTTAGTATGATGTCATTTTCAATTGTATTCAGGACATTTTGGGTATTTTGTTTTAAGACTTTAGATTTCTATTGAAATCTTGTATTGATTAGGCCTCCATTATGCCACCCAGCCTTCCTACTTGGCCCCCACTGGCACCACAGGAAAAGAAGAGGTGTCTTGTTCCCTCAGGGTCTGGCTAGAAGTCTAGGTTTTTAAGGCTTTATCTATGAGTTTCTTCTAGAGTAAATCAGGTATTACAAAAAATGTTTCTTTCCTGATAAGCTGCTCCTTTCCTGGGCCTTTGGTTAGAGAGCAGGCTCTTGGGAGATTTATTTGCCCAAAGTTGACATCATTTCTGGGTTACAGTTTTCTTTGGTGCCTAGTCCAGGATACAAAGAAGGCAAACATTAGAGCCCAAACAACTTGCTGCAGCATGATTCCTTAATTCCAAGGTCCTTAAGCAGATTGACTTCTTCTCTATATCTTTCATGTATCTCTAATGTTGGTTCAGGATTTTAACTTAGCAGAAGGTATAAACAAAAGTATTTCTACTTCATCTTATCCAGAACAAGAAGCCAGCAATTCCCTTTCCCATCATATAAATTTGTAATTCTTTGAATTTTATTAAAGGAGTTATGTCTTTGTAGTAGAAATGAAAATCAATAAAAAATGACTAAAGATACAGAAAATATTGCCATATGTTGTATATAAGAACAAAAAATTTTTCTGTTTATCTTAGCGATCCATCTGCCCAGGATATATTCACTAAGAGAAACATCTTTTGTACTGAATACTGCAAAGCAGACATATTAATGTTTTATGTGTGCTTTCATGTAGGGTGAAGCACGTGCTTAAAATAGGACTCATTTTCAGTGATTAAAATTTTAGTGAATCATTTCTGTAATCAGAAATCACTAGTTTTTGTGTTATATTACATATTATGCTGTAGTTTTATTTGCTTTGTTTAACCTGTGTTTTTCTTTGGTCTTTCAATAAATTAAATAATATATTTTTTAGACTCTAAAGGGAAATGTGGACCCCCTCCACCTATCGACAATGGAGATATCACCTCATTCCCATTACCAGCATATGCTCCAGAATCAACAGTGGAGTACCAATGCCAGCCCTTTTATGAACTTCAGGGAAATAGGAATATAATATGTAGGAATGGAGAATGGTCAGAACCACCAAAATGCTTAGGTAAATACTTGAATATTCTCGTGGATCCTGAGAAAATCATTCTAATGAGTAATGTCTTGCTGTTTATGGTAGAATTTTCAAGGATACCAACAAGTAACCATTGTTGAATGCTTGACTGCCAACACTAGTATGTGAGGAAATGTAAAAATTACTGTTTAAGCAATGAAAGATTCCTTAATGAACAATCTTCATATGAAAATTGACATTATGAATCTTTAACTATAATATTTTACTATCACACATTAAACATAGCACCTCATTTTTACATCATTAATAATTTTAAATAATTTGTCTACATGATAGATTTTAAATGAGTTGATTTGTAAAAGGTACTGAGAATGAGGTCCTGAACCAGTGTAGATGATTCTACTTCAAAGTATGAAATTCTGTGGAAACTATTTGTATACTACTTAATGCTTTATGTTCATATCTTTAACCTTCAGATGCATGTACAGTTTCAGAAGAAATGATGGAAAAACATAACATTCAGTTACGATGGAGTTACCAGAAAAAAATTTATTCTAAAACGAATGATACTGTTGAATTTACATGTAAATATGGATATCATAAAAAGTCACTTACTCCATTTCGAGTAACTTGTCAAGAAGGGAAACTGATATATCCCACTTGTGAATAAAATGATAATTAAATCACAGTCATATATTTTGTACATTTATTCAAATTTTTCATTATTGATCCAATTATTGTTTATTTTATCAAGTACCACTTAAGTCATTTTTATTCATAAATCAGATTTGTGTTAAATGTTATGTGGATGATGTAATTATAATCTGAAAGATTGATGAATCACTCCTTGAAAGCACATCATTAAAAACTTGGCAAACCGAAATGCTATGTGTATTATTCATAAAACATCTATGGAAATGAGTTAGATGCAGTCACTTCAGTACTTACTTCCATTCATCATTTTCCTAACTTTCTCAAAACTTTCTCCATAACTTCTTAGGCTTTCTGAAGCTTTCTAAATCAGAGGAAATGAAAAAATTTTTTTCTCCATTTTCAAAATCTCAATTCACAAACACATAAAAACTTGACTATGTCATACCTTTAACAGTAGTAAGATGTACTTATTACTTACTTTTGTTTATCTATGAATATATCCATACATACCAAAAATGATGAAACACATGATCTTCTACAAAGCCTATGTAGCACCTATAATTCAAACAAATCATACAGAGAATTTAGAATTTAATTGGGTGCACAACCCATTATAAAGTATAAACACATACACACTGTTGGTTCACAAGCACCTGGAGAACCAACAGATGTAATCTGAAACCTGTGTCCCATACATGAAGGACTGGGAGAGAACAAAGAAAGAGACAGGCCACTCCACATGGATTGGTGGCAAGTTACTAAACAAATGAACTTACATCTGAGATTTGTCTTGGGTGGCTGCAAGATGAGTAGCCCTCCACACCCACCTACCAAATTCTAAAAGTTTTAGAGAAGCCTTACCTGGATTCAGGCATGTATACTATCCATAAGGTCTCAGCACCATATCACTGTCTCAAGGCTATGTCTTGATGCAGTCTTCTTTGGGAGTGAGAAAGTCCAGCAGAAACCACATTTCAAGTATGGGAGGGCTGAAGAGTTTCTGATTGCTTGGGGTCCAGCACACAGTGTCAATGTGTGGTGACATCTTCTCAAGGATGTTCCCCAACATGCACACACACACAATTAACGCTGAATAAATGTTGACAGAACAAAGAGTGGCAGAATATTTACAATAACTGTAGTTGAATTTAGAGATAATGAATTAAGATAATGAATTAAAGATAATGAATTTAACTCCTTTATACATATCTATATTCTCCAATTTCTCTATCTTTAATACTACCACCTTTGAATCACAAGAATATGTTATTTTAAAGAAAAGGTATATGAAAAGACAATACATGTTAAGAGATATAAAGACCTCTGTAGTAATGATATTTAGATCTAATCTTATTTTCAAGATTTTGCTGGTATAGAGGGTTTCGGAAACATCGAGCAGGATTCTAAAATTTGATTTTTATCTTCATACATTACAAATAACATGATTAGTTAAAATCAGTTGACTATAAACATTTCAATTTCTACAAAAATCCGAAAACTTTAAGATGAAAATAAAGATACAAATAATTTAAGTTAAAAATATTTTAAGGTGGTATCTCATGACTTTATTTCACATCAAGCCAAGTGGCATTCTTAGCATTAGAAGCCCAGCTGTCACTAGGGGAACCCATTTATCTGAATCTGAACCACTAGTCGCAGCCAGATCCCTCATATTGGAAGGAGTACTGTTAACAATTGGCAGCATCCTTGCTGTTCATATTAGCGTTTGTGTATATACTACCTCTCCAAAACCTTTCACTTATTGTTTGTGGAATCTATTTGTGAAACTAGCCTGAAATCAATTATTTCATTCTTGGCTACAAAAAAAGTGATTTTTATAATCAACTCCATCATTTTTCTAAATATTTAAATGATCATTCTTGGTAAAAATAAGTATTAATTTACCAGCTCTGTTTAACTTAAACTTGCCCCTGAGATTTCATAAATCTTTAATTTTGCCCTTTAATTTACAATTTTTGGAGTAAGGGCTTGGTGTAATAGTGACCTTCCATGATGGTTTTAAAGATAATTTTTCTTTCTTTTGTTAAAATGTATCCGCACATATTCATGAATTTTTATTTAATTTGTCACAATAGATTACACTAATTATTCTTTGAAGTTCAAATTTGACTAGTTGAAACTGGCTCCTGATTGATTTGATATGCCTACATTTGTCCTAGCGCGTTTCTCTTCTTTTTAACACAACATGATATTCCAGGCCTATTATATATTTCCACTGCCCCCTGCAGCCTAATCATACATCTTTCTGAAAAGGTGTGATTTTCTTCATTCTCGAATAGTGTTTAGAATCCAAGAATTGTGCTATTGGTGCCAGATGGGAGTGTTCAATTCTGTTTAAATGTCTTTATTTCCAGGGTCTTGTGCTGTCAGAGATTTGAAATACAAATAAAATTTTAAATTCATTAGTTCTTCTTGAATTTTAAATTCAATTTTAGTAATACATGGTTAAAAATGTTTTAACACATTTCTTTTTTTTCGGTATCATTAATCTACAATTACATGTGCAACATTATGGTTACTAAACTCCCCATTTCATCAAGTCCCCCCCACATACCGCATTACAGTCACTGTCCATCAGAGTAGTGAGATGCTATAAAATCATTACTTGTCTTCTCTGAGTTGTACAGCCCTCCCTGTGCCCCCGCAATACATTGTGTCTGCTAATCATAATACCCTATATTCCCCCTTGTCCCTCCCTTCCCACCAACCTTCCCTGATCCCTTTCCCTTTGGGAACTGTTAGTCCATTCGTGGGTTCTGTGAGTCTGCTGCTGTTTTGTTCCTTCAGCTTTTTTCTTTGTTCTTATACTCCACATATGAGTGAAATCATTTGATACTTGTCTTTTTCGGCTTGGCTTATTTCACTGAGCATAATACCCTCTAACTCCATCCATGTTGTTGCGTTGTTGCAAATGGTAGGATTTGTTTTCTTCTCATGACTGAATAATATTCCATTGTGTATATGTACCACATCTTCTTAATCTATTCATCTACTGATGGACACTTAGGTTGCTTCCATTTATTGGCTATTGTAAATAGTGCGGCAATAAACATAGGGGTGCATATGTGTTTTTCAACTGGGCTCCTGCATTCTTAGGGTAGATTCCTAGGAGTGCGATTCCTTGGTCAAATGGTATTTCTATTTTGAGTTTTGTGAGGTACCTCCATATTGCTTTCCACAATGGTTGAACTAATTTGCATTCCCACCAGCAGTGTAGGAGGGTTCCCCTTTCTCCACATCCTCACCAACATTTGTTGTTGTTTGTCTTTTGGATGTTGGCCATCCTTACTGGGGTGAGGTGATATCTCATTGTGGTTTTAATTGGCTTTTCTCTGATGATTGACAATGTGGAGCACTTTTCATGTGCCTGTTTGCCATCTGAATTTCTTCTTTGGAGAAGTGTCTATTCAGATCCTCTGCCCATTTTTTAATTGGATTATTTGGTTTTTGTTTCTTGAGGTGCGTGAGCTCTTTATATATTTTGGATGTCAACCCCTTATCAAATATGTCATTTATGAATATATTCTCCCATACTGTAGGATGTCTTTTTCTTCTACTGATGGTGTCCTTTGCTGTACAGAAGCTTTTCAGCTTGATATAGTCCCACTTGTTCATTTTTGCTTTTGTTTCCTTTGCCCGGGGAGATATGTTCATGAAGAAGTTGCTCATGTTTACGTCCAAGACATTTTTGCCTATGTTATTTTCTAAGAGTTTTATGGTTTCATGACTTACATTCAGGTCTTTTATCCATTTTGAGTTTATTTTTGTTTCCACAGTGAAAGGCTTTTTCTAAGGCAAAAATAAGCAGATGTTTTCCGGGAATATGGTGTCGTGAATGGACCAGCAGAAAAATTCCTCCCAACATTATATTTATTCACGAAAATACAGCAAATACAACTATCCCTAAAAGAGAGACCAGAATACACAGGAAAGTGCACAGCGTACAACTACACCTGTGAGAACTTGGCAGCCGGTGAGGCGGACGGGACACGGGGCGGCGACCCGGTGGGACTGAGCGCTCTCCCCCACAGAGATCCGGCGGCCAGACACTCCGGACAGAGGACTCGGCACCCGGCGAGGCGGGACGGAAACACGACCCAGCGAGACCAGAGCGCCCCTGCACCCCAGCACTCCGGCGGGAGTCCCGGCAGGGCGGGTAAGGTACAGAGCCGCGAGCAGACCGAGCGCCCCTCCCCTCCAGCACTCCGGCGGGAGGAGAGGATTCAGAGCTGGAAGGGAGTGGAAGTCTGCGCCGGGAGCGCCGACACACGGCCTGCGGTGTAGCGGAGATAGGAGAGAAGAGGGCACAGGGTCCCAGCCCAGAACATGCAAGTTGCCCGTGGCAGGCTCCAGGAAGGAAAAAGAAAGGAGAAAAAAGGGAAGAAAAGCGTGCGCTCTACCTCAGTGGTCTTAGAGAGACACGAGCACAGTAGAGGGGCCAGATAGCCCCGCAAACCGAGCCCAGCACGCTGGGAGTCCTGGAGAGCTTTGGACACCGTGGCTGGTGACTGGGAAAGAGTGCCCGCCATTGAGACCCCCACGGAGATCAACAGCTTACCATTCATTCCCAACCCAGCCAGAACTATACAGTGGCGCTGGAATAGTGGAGCAACAGCGCCACCTAGAGCACTCGCGTGGAACCCACTCTCGGTGACTTTTTTTTTTTTTGTTTTTTCTCCCCTTTCGTTTCCTTTATTTCTTTCCCTCTCTTTCAACAGCCTCCCATTCATTCTCACCCGGCCACAGCTTTAAAGGGCCGTGTGGAGCGACATGGCCGCGGCTCTGGAATAGTGGAGCAATAGTGCCACCTACAGCATTTACACAGAAACCACCCCCGGTGGGCGTTTCGGTGTTTTTTTTCTTTTTTTTTTTGTTGTTGTTCCTGTTTTCTTTTAGGTGTTGCTGCCTTTTCTTTTTCTTTCTTTTCTTTTCCTTTCTCTCTCTCTCCTTTTACTTTTTTATTATTAGTAGAAATCCCTTTTTTTCTTGTCTCTCCTTTCTTATCTCTCCTTGCTACCAACAACCAATTCTATAGTCATGAGAAGACAGAAGAATATGATACAGACAAAGCTTCAGACAAACACCACCCCAGAGAAAGGATCTGAAGAAATGGACATTCACAGTATTCCAGAAAAAGAATTCAGATTAAAAGTCATAGCCATTCTGACGGATCTACAGAAAAATGTGCAAGAGCTGAGGGAGGAAGTGAGGAAAGACAATGTAGAAATGAAACAAGTCATCGAAGGGCTCAACAGCAGATTGAATCAGGTTCAAGACACGATCAAGGAATTACAAGACAGGGACCAGGAATACAAAGAAGCTGAGGCAGAGAGAGATAAAAGGATCTCTAAGAATGAAAGAATATTTAGAGAACTCTGTGACCAATCCAAATGGAGCAATATTTGCATTATAGGAGTACCAGAGGAAGAAGAGAGAGAAAAAGGGATAGAAAGTGTCTTTGAAGAAATAATTGCCGAAAACTTCCCCACGCTGGGGAAGGAAATAGTCTCACAGTCCACGGAAGCCCACAGATCTCCCAACACAAGGGACCCAAAGAAGACAACACCAAGACACATAATAATCAAGATGGCAAAGATCAAAGAAAAGGACAGAGTATTAAAGGCGGCTAGAGAGAGAAAAAAGATCACCTACAAAGGAAAACCCATCAGACTGTCATCAGACTTCTCAACAGAAACCTTACAGGCCAGAAGAGAATGGCATGATATATTTAACGTAATGAAACATAAGGGCCTCGAACCAAGAATACTGTATCCAGCACGATTATCATTTAAATATGATGGAGGGATTAAACAATTTCAAGACAAAAGAAAGTTGAGAGAGTTTGCCACCCATAAACCACCACTACAGGATATCTTAAACGGACTGCTCTAGAGGGAAACACCCCTAAGGCTAAAAAGATGTCACCAGAGAAAATAAAAGCATAGCAAAGAAAGCAGACCATCCAACTACCAACTAAAGGCAAAGAATAAAACACCTAATATATAAAGAAAGGAGGAGGAAGAATAGGAAGGGAGAGATAAAGAAACATCAGACGGCGTTCACAATAACTTAACAAGAAAGTTAAGGTAGATTCTTAGATAGTAAAGAAGCAACCCTTGAACCTTTGGTAACCACGAATCTAAAGCCTGCAATGGCAATAAGTACATATCTATCAATAATCACACTAAATGTAAATGGACTGAATGCACCAATCAAAAGACACAGAGTAACAGAAAAAGCAAGACCCATCTACATGCTGCTTACAAGAGACTCACCTCAAACCCAAAGATATACACAGACTAAAAGTGAAGGGATGGAAAAAGATATTTCAAGCAAACAACAAAGAGAAAAAAGAAGGTGTTGCAGTACTTGTATCAGATAAAATAGACTTCAAAACGAAGAAAGTAGCAAGAGATAAAGACGGACATTACATAATGATAAAGGGGTCAGTCCAACAAGAAGATATAACCATTATAAATATATATGCTCCCAACACAGGAGCATCAGCATATGTGAAACAAATACTAACAGAAGTAAAGGAGGAAATAGACAACAATGCAATAATTCTAGGAGACTTTAACACACCATTACTCCAAAGGATAGATCAACCAGGCAGAGGATAAGTAAAGACACAGAGGCACTGAACAACACACTAGAACAGATGGAACTAACAGATATCTACAGAACTCTGCACCCAAAAGCAGCAGGATACACATTCTTCTCAAGTGCACATGGAACATTTTCCACAATAGACCACATTCTAGGCCACAAAAAGAACCTCAGTAAATTCAAAAATATTGAAATCTTACCAAAAACTTCTCAGATCACAAAGGTATAAAACTAGAAATAAATTTCAGAAAGAAATCAAAAAGGCTCACAAATACATGGAGACTTAACAACATTCTCCTAATGAATCAATGGGTTAACGACAAATCAAAACAAAAATCAAAGAATATATGGAGACTAATGACAACAACAACACAAAGCCACAACTTCTGTGGGACGCAGTGAAGGCAGTCTTAAGAGGAAAGTACATTGCAATTCAGGCCCATTTAAAGAAGGAAGAACATTCCCAAATGAACAGTCTAAGGACACAATTATTGAAATTGGAAAAAGAAGAACAAATGAGGCCCAAAGTCACCAGAAGGAGGGCCATAATAAAGATCAGAGAAGAAATAAATAAAATTGAGAAGAATAAAACAATACAAAAAATCAATGAAACGAAAGCTGGTTCTTTGAAAAAATAAACAAAATAGATAAACCCCTAGACAGACTCATTAAGAGAAAAGGAGAATCTACACACATAAACAGAATCAGAAATGAGAAAGGAAAAATAACGACGGACCACACAGCAATACAAAAAAATTATAAGAGAATATTACGAGCATCTATATGCCAACAAGCTGCAAAACCTAGAAGAAATGGACAACTTCTTAGAAAAATACAACCTTCCAAGACTCACCAAGCAGGAAACAGAAAAACTAAACAGACCAATCACCAGCAACGAAATTGAATCGGTAATCAAAAAACTACCCAGAAACAAAAGCCCTGGTCCTGATGGATTCACCTCTGAATTCTACCAGACATATAGAGAAGAAATAACACCCATTCTCCTTAATGTTTTCCAAAAAATAGAAGAGGAGGGAATACTTCCAATCTCTTTCTATGAAGCCAGCATCACTCTAATGCCAAAACCGGGCAAAGACCTCACTAAAAAAGAAAATTACAGACCAATATCCCTGATGAACGTAGATGCAAAAATACTCAACAAAATATTAGCAAACCGAATTCAAAAATACATCAAGAGGATCATACACCATGATCAAGTGGGATTCATCCGAGGGATGCAAGGATGGTACAGCATTCGAAACTCCATCAACATCATCCATCACATCCTTAAAAAGAAGAACAAAAACCACATGATCATCTCCATAGATGCTGAAAAAGCATTTGACAAAATTCAGCATCCATTTATGATTAAAACTCTCAACAGAATGGGTATAGATGGCAAGTACCTCAACATCATAAAGGCTATATATGACAAACCCACAGCTAACATCATACTTAATAGCGAGAACCTGAAAGCTTTTCATCTAGGATCGGGAACAAGACAAGTGTGCCCACTCTCTCCACTGTTATTCAACATAGTACTGGAGGTGCTAGCCACGGCAATCAGACAAAACAAAGACATACAAGGCATCCAGATTGGTAAAGAGGAAGTCAAATTGTCAGTATTTGCAGATGATATGATACTGTACATAAAAAAACCTAAAGACTCCACTCCAAAACTACTAGAACTAATATCTGAATTCAGCAAAGTTGCAGGATATAAAATTAACACACAGAAATCTGTTGCTTTCCTATACACTAATGATGAGCTAACAGAAAGAGAAATCAGAAAAAAATTTCCATTCACAATTGCACCTAAATGAATAAAATACCTAGGAATAAACCTAACGAAAGAAGTGAAAGACCTGTACTCTGAAAACTACAAGACACACCTAGGAGAAATTAAGGAAGACACTAACAAATGGAAATGCATCCCATGCTCTTGGCTAGGAAGAATTAATATTGTCAAAATGGCAATACTACCTAAAGCAATCTACAGATTCAACGCAATCCCTATCAAACTACCAACAGCTTTCTTTAATGAACTGGAACAAATAATCATAAAATTCATATGGAACCAGAAAAGACCCCGAATAGCCAAAACAATCCTGAGAAGGAGGAATCAAACAGGGGGAATTACGCTCCCTGACTTCAAGCTCTACTACGAAGCCACAGTAATCAAGACAATTTGGTACTGGCACAAAAACAGACCCACAGACCAGTGGAACAGAATAGAAAATCCAAACATTAACCCAAACACCTACAGTCAATTAATATTTGATAAAGGAGCCCTGGATATACAATGGGGAGATGACAGCCTTTTCAATAGCTGGTGTTGGAAAAACTGGACAGCTACATGTAAGAGAATGAAACTGGACTACTGTCTAACCCCATACACAAAGGTAAACTCAAGGTGGATCAAAGACCTGAATGTAAATCATGAAACCATAAAACTCTTAGAAAAAAACATAGGCAAAAATCTCTTGGACATAAACATGAGTGACTTCTTCATGAACATATCCCCTCGGGCAAGGGAAACAAAAGCAAAAATGAACAAATGGGACTATATCAAGTTGAAAAGCTTCTGTACAGCAAAGGACACCATTAGTAGAACAAAAAGACATCCTACAATATGGGAAAATATATTAAAAAATGATGTATCTGATAAGGGGTAGACATCCAAAATATACAAAGAACTTACGGACCTTAACAAACAAAAAGCGAATACCCCAATTAAGAAATGGGCACAGGACATGAATAGACACTTCTCTAAAGAAGAAATTCAGATGGCCAACAGGCACATGAAAAAATGCTCCGCATCGCTAATCATCAGAGAAATGCAGATTAAAACCACAATGAGATATCACCTCACAACAGTGAGGATGGCCAACATCCAAAACACAAACAAGAACAAATGTTGGCGAGGATGTGGAGAGAGGGGAACCCTCCTACATTGCTGGTGTGAATGAAAATTAGTTCAACCATTCTGGAAAGCAGTATGGAGGTTCCTCAAAAAAGTCAAAATAGAAATACCATTTGACCCAGGAATCCCACTCCTAGGAATTTACCCCAGGAATGCAGCAGCCCAGTTTGAGAAAGACAGATGCACCCCTATGTTTATTGTAGCACTATTTACAATAGCCAGGAGATGGAAGCAACCTAAGTGCCCTTCAGTAGATGAATGGATTAAGAAGATGTGGTACATATACAGAATGGAATATTATGCAGCCATAAGAAAAAAGCAAATCCTACCATTTGCAACCACATGGATGGAACTGGAAGGTATTATGCTCAGTGAAATAAGCCAGGCTGAAAAAGACAAGTACCAAATGATCTCACTCATATGTGGAGTATAAGAACAAAGAAAAAAAAAATGAAGGAACAAAACAGCCGCAGACTCACAGAACCCACGAATGGACTAACAGTTACCAAAGGGAAAGGGACTGGGGAGATGGGTGGGAAGGGAGGGATAAGAGGGTAAAAGGGGCATTACGATTGGCAGACATAGGGTGGGGGGGCACGGGGTGGGACTGTACAGCTCAGAGAAGACAAGTAGTGATTCTAATCTCACTACACTGATGGACAGTGACTGTAATAGGGTTGGTGGGGGGGACCTGATGAACGGGGAAGTTTAATCATCACAATATTGCTCATGTAATTGTAGGTTAATGATACTAAAATAAAATAAATTGTAAAAAAAAAAAATCACCTACTTGAGACTCAAGTGGCACCGGTGGTGGTTCCCAGGCTCCTGAGTTGACATACAAAATATTCAGTAGGCTTGGGGTGCACACGTGTATGTATGTGTCTTGAGGAAACCTCCATAATATTCTTCAGTAAATCATATACTCTATCTGCACAGAGCAAATCTACACCATGTTGTGTAACAAAAGCCACATAAACAACTCATAGTAATAAACATAATATCAAATGTAATGATACTAACAATAATACTGATGGCAGATATTAATGCAACTACTAATGATAAACATAAGGGGATAGAGCATAAGAATATAGATGATAGAACAAGAGAGCAGACTTCCCTCTGTGAGTGACAAGGTAGATAGTGGGTCTCATAGAGTTGCACTCTGAGTCCAGGACTGCATAATGAAACAGGATCTAGAAGGCAAACATGAGCAGCAGCGGGAAGGACAATAAACTGATGGGACAGCACGGGAGAGTGTGGGCACTGGCTGGCCCACCCCCAGAAGTGCATCCTGCAGGGTGGAGGCAGACGGACATTGCAGCCAGAAGCCTTCCCATTGCTGAATACTCAGCAGCTTTCTAGAGCTGGCTGTTGTGACTGTGGTCCATGCAAGAAAGAGAGGAGCAGAGCCCCACACAGAGAGCAGAAGCCCCATGTAGGGGTGCATAAACTCCCAGCACCATCTCAGCCCTCTATGCCTGGCTCCATTTCTGACACCCATCAGCCAGGAGCCCTGACATCCAGCGCCGTGCGGCACATCTCAGCCTGAGGACTTGGAGGGCCTGGTTCTCCAGGCTTGGGAGCCATCATGGGGAGACAGCTGGAACAGCGGTTCACCAGGTCCCTGTCAGACTCAGAGAACTCTGAGATTGTTCTGAGGGCTGTGAGATTAGAGTACAGACTCCTAAGTCAGTAACAAGATACCGTGATCAGGCCTCATAGGGAAGTTGTACAAAATGTCCTAGGTTTTCATCATGAAATGTGTTCTCTGCAGGCAAAGATGGGTAGCAAGAAAAAATAAACTGGACCTGGAAGAAGGTATGGTTGACCTTGGGGATGACCCTGCGCCAAGCCTGGGGGGGAGGCCTATACGGCAGAGACAGAGAAGCTCCTGCCCTAGATGCACTTGCCTCACCACTCCCCATATTTCAGGAATTCTGCCAGGTGGCTGATGGGGAAGGGCCCTTGTAAGGAAGGCAGGGGCCCTGGTCCAGAGCCACCTGCTGGGGGCACTTAATTCCCACATGGATGGGCATGAGGACCCCATTATCTCACCTCTCATCATCTGCTTGCACTTCTGCACCTTATTCTATACAGGTCCCTCAAGGTCCAGACATCTCTTTGCCTGTATTCAGGTCCTGGATTGTTGGATGGTGTCATTCTTTTTGTTCTCTGGCCAGCAAAGAACAACATGGGTCATCAAGATGAAATTTCCAGCCTCTCTGGATGATTGAGAATGTTCTGTAGTGGCTCAGGCAGGTGGCTGTCCCTCTCCATGACTGCCAGTATGACACCAGCCTTTCTTAGGTACCCAAGGGGACATAGAACAGACCCAGAGGCTCAGTGGACCTAGAAGCAGTCTGTGTGTTCACTTCCAGCAAGGGTCCTAGATGCCCACATCCATAAGGTGCCCTAGAAAATTCTGCTGAGGTTTGGGAGGGTCGCTGTGCCTTCTTCAGCTTTTTCAGACAGGCAACAGTGGCTTGTGGGCCTGAGCTCACTTAGATCCTTAGTGGTGGCTGTGGGAGTACAATGATCTACCAGGTCTTCCAGGCCAGCACAAGTGGTTGCTGGCCCCGAAGACTTCAGATTCCCATAATCAGGAGGTCAGGAGCACCCTCCTGAGGCTCTCCTGTCAGGACTGGCAGGTCCCTGTTATGGTGGGTATTTCAAGATGCTCTTTGGCAAAGTAACAACAGGCAGCAGAGTGGGAGCCTGAGAGTGGCTCTGTGTATCTGTAGGAGAACCATCCATAATCATATGTGATAAATTGGACCCCATTTTTGACTGGAGAAACTCTATTCAGTGTTATAAAACAATCACAAAAATTATCTAAAGTGTCCACAACAATAATACAAATGATAGTCAGTAATAATGTTGTTCCTAATGACATAAATAGTAATAATCATGATGAAGAAAATGAACCTAAGGGTATGGGGAAATAGAAGTCTGATACGCCTGAGAGAAGGCAGGTGTGTCCTTGGCACTCAGGAGTCAGAGCCCTAAGTTTGCACCATGTAGTCCCTGCAGGCAGAGGTGAGCAGATGGAAGAACACAGCCTGTTAGGGTTCCGGAGTGATCAGGGGTCTCACATGCACACCTGGAGAGGAGATGTCTACATGGTGAGGGCACAGGAACCCAGGGCTCTGGGAACCAGCAGCAGCTGGCTTCAGGGCTCCAGCTGGCCAAGAGAGCTCCTAGCAAGGAAGATAGGCCTGCAGGCCTGTACCCTCCCCTTAGGGCATGCAGAAGCCATGCTTGTGACAGACATTAAGCATCCAGCTCTATCTCAGCCCCCACAGCCTGGCTGACCTTCTTTTATAGGCTCTTTTGGACTCCTCAAGGACAGGCAACATCATGGTTCTCACATCCTGGGGCCCAGAATCATAGAGGGTGTCATTTTCCGTGTTCTCTGCCCAATAGGAGGTGATGTAGGTAAACTATGACAGGTTCCAGAGCTCCCAGAGGACTTAGAAAATGCTGTGCATGCTGGGACAGGCAGGCCACCCTCTCAGTGTCTTCCAGGGCAGCATTAGCCTGTCTAGGGCACCAGAGAGGACTTAGAACAGTCCCCAGCCTCAGGGGGGCCTGGGAAACAGTCCATGGGTCTCAGTGGTGGCAGTGATGGACCCTATTTCTGGGTGCGCCCACTGACTGACTCTCCAGCCTTCAGGGCTGTGGCTGTGGAGTGGGTGGGCTGGGTCCCCTGCATGGACTGCTGGGCTCCAGGTCCTGCCCTGTGCCCTGCCTATGGTGGACATTAAGTCTCTACACTAACTCACCCCTCCCTGCTGGCTACCCTTCCAAGCCCAGAGCTGGCAGATGGCATTGTTATTGGTGGCTCAAGGAGGGGGAACATGAGCCTGTCCCTGTCAGCAGACCGTGGTGTCCCCTCTGTGGGTGAGTTCACAGGCCGCCACCCCAGCAGCCTAATGCATGCCCTTCCCCTTCCCCTGGGTCAGTTTTCCCTGGCGAATCTCCTCTTCCTGTCTGGAACCAGCTTTCTGCCATGTAGCTGCGACCTATTGGACGAAGCACCAAACTTTATATTAAACTACCATAAACTAAGAATATAACATAAACTTAAAAATTACAAGTAATGGCCAACCTCAGGAATCCATGCAAATAATTCACTAATTCCACATAACTGCCCTGCCTTTGTACAATTAGAATATATCAGTGTGAAGATTAGACAGTGTTCTGCTTCCTGGAGCTCACATCATGTGTGAACAAACCTTTTCCATAAATGATCAGATAACAAACAACAACAAAAAATGATCAGATAAATATTTTATACTTTCAGACCTTAGGTTTTTCTTACAACTACTGGAATTTCCTTTAATAACACAATCAGCAACAAACAGTACCCAAGCGAATGAGTGTGGCTGTATTTCACTAGATAAGGATGTTGGAATTACATACTATTACTAGACATCATGAAATATTTTTATGGTTCTGCAAACATTGAAAAACCTAAAAGCATGCTTATCACTAGTACAGTCTGAAAACAAGATTCTACATGCTGTCTGGACTTTGAGGACCTTTGACTTGCATAATTGCTCCCATAGTCAACTTTATAGTCCTCTGCCAAATTATTTCAGATATTCACTGCACCAAAATTCTGCCACCTACCTTCTCAACCGATGTCCTGGAACCTAATTCATATAAAAACAAAAACAAAAAAAATGCTTTTGAAACCAACAAATCTTAAAAATACTCACTTGTGTCCCAATCTTCCTTTACTCTTGTAGCCTATTATTGTAAGGAATACATCCCTCAAGGAATTCATTTTTGGCCCTTTCAATACTGGAAAGTTTCCTTTACTTCACAACTCATAATTTCCACTCTGTGTTTTAACTTTTGTTCATTATTCCATCCAATGACAAGTCAACCTCTCACCTAGACTCTCGCTGTCTTCCCCATCTGATTCCAGCCAGATAATGTTGTTTTTAAGGGAGCTCATGATTTGATTAGATTCACCCATATCATATCATTCTAAGGTCAATTGATTGGTAACCTTAGTTACATCTGCAACACCCCTTTTGCCATAAAGCCTATCATAGCCAAGGGAGTGATAAAAGGGTTCAGATATCCTGGAGGTCAATTACTAAACTAACTGTCAATAATGCAAACTTCTGGCTTCTACTCTTAAGTCAGGGATGAAAGACCAATAGGTTATTCTCTTGCCAAAGGGTTTCAGCCCTGGGTAGGTTTACTATGATGCAGTGAGACTGAAGAATGACAGTGGAACACTTTGGGGATGAAAGAGCTTATACCCAACTTTATTCCCATGGTGGTAGGTCAAGTGATAGAATCCCATCCACTCAGAGCAAGTCTGCAGGCAGCAAGCTCTCTGCCTCTGGGCCTCTCTGCCCCTGCAGCCATCTCAAACTCTGTCCTTGGTGCTGCCACCGCTCCAGACTCTGCTCTCCTGCAGCCTGCAGCCCAGAGCACTGGGCAGAGCTCTTTATATAACAATAACAACATACTGCCTACACATGTGTAGTGAGCAGGCTGACCAGGGTCAGGTGAGAATACTGGCCATAGGAACCTTCACTTTCTCAACAGTCATCTTTCTCATTTCAACATTCCCCAGCAGTTACCTGACCTGTGAAGTTTGCAGATGACAGGATTCCCCATGGTCTCATGCTGCTGTTGACCTCTTGCTTTTGTCCTCATTGTGGTGTTGTGGCTGCATTATTTATTTTGTGCTCAACATATTGTGCCATGGAATTCTCAACACATTTTCTGTAGAAGATAAGGTGACTTCGGTTTTGTATTGCTTCCTCTATCTTATCAGTTTATTATCACTTATTGGTTTAAAACTTCTATAGGGCCTGAAGAGATATTTTTCCAAACAAATACACATGGCCATAAGGCACATGAGAAGATGTTCCACATCACTAATCATCAGGGAAATGCAAATCAAAACCACAGTGTGATAGCACCCCACACCACTCAGAATGGCCACTAACCAAAAGACAAGAAATTATAAGTGTTGGTGAGGATGTGGAGAAAAGGGAACCCTCCTACACTGTTGGTGCAAATGTAAATTGGTGAAGCCACTGTGGAAAGCACTGTGGAGGTTGCTCAAAATCTAAAAATAGGAATACCATAAAACAGAGTAATTCCACTTCTAGGAAGTTACCTTAAGAAACAAAATCCCTGATGCAAAAAGATAGATGCACCTCTATATTTATCACCGCATTATTTAGCACAGCCAAGTTATGGAAGCAACCTGTGTCCCTCAGCATATGAATGGATAAAGACATGGTAGACATACACAAAGGAATATTATTCATTCATAAGAAAGGAATCCTCCCATTTGCAGCAACATGGATGGAGCTAGAGGGTATCATGCTCAGTGAAATATACCAAGTGGAGAAATACAAATACTGCATGATTTCACTTATTTGTGGAATTTGAAAAACAAAACCAAATTTAAGAAGCAGTAGACTCATACACACTGAGAAAGAACTGGCAGTTACCATGGGGGAGCCATTGGGGTGAATGGGTGGGGATGGTGAGGGGGATAAAGGGGCACAAAAATATCAATAATAATATATTAGTCATGAGGATTGAAGTGAAGTATGGAGAATATAGCCTAGGATTCTGTAATGTATTCCTATATTTACAGATAGTAACTGCTTTAGTGGGGGTGAAGATTTAATAATATGGGCAAACAGTTGAACCGCTGTGTTTTATACTTGAAAACAGTATAAGGTTTTGTATAAATGATACTTCAATAAAAAATTTAATTAAATTTAAGAAAGATTATGCCATATTCAAGTGGAAAGACCTACATTACAGACAAAGGTGCAAAGAAATGGCTGAGGTTGCCATAAAAGCAGCTCACTGATGTGCCCAGAGCACTTTGGAATCTTGCCTTTCTGTCCACTTACCAGTTGCAGACTATATGTATTGGCCCAGGTGTGAATAATAACAGCAAAGTTTCTTGATAGGGAAAAACTTACAAGGACAGCAATCTCGTCCAGGTGACTCCCTTCTGCTGCTCTTCCTAGCAAAGAAAACAAAAACTCCCTCCCCTTCACTCCCCGCTATGGCAGGCACTGACTTCCTAAACTCACTCCCACTTGCCTGCTCGCTTGCTGTGCATATAGCAATGTTACAGATACAGAAACAGAAAGGTATATATTCCTCCCTTTGCTATCTTCAGGGCTTAGACCTTGGGAGATTACTCCCTTCTGAGCCCGCTGGTATGAAATAAAGCCTCAACACTCCAAGACATCTAAGTGCCACTTGGTTCTTCCATCAGTGATCCAGTTCAGGTTTGCCCAGTATTTTCCATAACATTTAGTTCCCTGTCTGGGAAACCCAACCGCACTGGCCCATTGTTGCCACTGGTTTGGGGCACATGGTGGGGCAGTGATGGAAGGGGTGATCACAACAGAGAAGGTGCGCTCTGCCTGATCTTTCGGCAGTCTCCTGCCCAGTTCCCCGGGGCCAGCCCAGCTCTGCTGTTCTCGCCGGACTCAAGGAGGCTTGGCAGGTGAGGATCTGGTTCCAATGTTGAATCCAGTAAGGCCCCAGGGCCCCTGACCCAGCCAGTCCCACCCGTTGGGGTGGAAGGGGAGCCTGATCACCTCCTGGAGACTTCTTGGAAGTCTCACAGGTAGACATTCCCAGGGGAGGAATGTTTAAACTCTGGTCTGAGTGTGTGAGTGTGCAGGGCGGCAGAAGTCATTCAGTCTGGACTGAATCTGTGATCCCACGGCCTGTGCTACAGAATCTGAGTGGGCCCTTGGCTGCATTCGTGGTTGGCCACCTTCACATATAACTGATTCAGCTTCAGCTGACCTGGTCCGGGGTTTATATGGGTGCACCTTAGTCAAGGCTGATCAAAGTCTCTGAGAGGAGTGCAAACAAATGGGCATCTTGTTGTGCCCAAGTCACGAGTCCCCGAGAGACCACCAAGGAGCCAATTCGGATGCAAACACAAAAGGGTCATTTATTTCAAGCTCGAGCTCAGACTCACACTCTTCACTGACGTAGTGGGTCAGGAATGTGAGCCCCGAGCCCAGGGCAGACAAAGTTTTTAAGCATTACAAGGTGCAGGGAAAGGGGGGTTCTAACTTGGACATTTTCCATGGTTTAGTCTGTCTGGCACCCAGCTGCCAGCTGATGTATCATGTAAGGTATGTTATCTGTAAGGAGCAGATGTGTCTGAACCTTGAGGCCTGGACCTTGAGGTCTGGACTTTGAGATTGTAGCCAGGGAGCTATCTAAGGGAGAAGTTACTGGAACAATGGGTAGTTTTTTTTCTCATGACTGGAACAAAGTTTTCTCAGAACTAGGCCTGGACTGAGGCCTCTTCCTCAAGATGGTTTTCTCTTTTTAAAATGGAGTTTCTCTTGCTCTCACATTCCCCCCTTCTCTTGTACATTGGGTCCAATCATGGGCCCAACGTTTTTAAATGACAGAGATGTTTAGCTGGGCTCGACCTGTGACACAGCCTGTCACAGGGAATGTCTCTCTCATCTGTGGGGGTGAGGGTCTATGCCTCATCTCACTTGGCCCCCATGTTGCTCACCTGAGGTCCCTTGCAACTGTACCTGTCTTAGGTTGTTCCTCCTGTGAGGAATCTTACCCATCTTTGGCTAACCAGCCATCTTTTGGGACTAAAGAGGGAGATAAAATATAAAAGAGAGGAGAGCCAACAGCTATAATTCTGGATAAAATCATAATATACATGATTATATTCTTGCAGCAAATGCAGATGGGGAATCAGCATATGATTCACTAATTTCTTGAAGTTAATTCCTGAAAAGTAGCACAAGTAAGGTTTGGCTTTAAAAGATTAGCAACTGCACTCTGTACACACACCAGGAGAATAGGAATACAAATAAATAGCAAAAGCAGAAAAATCAGACAAATTAAAACTACACATTCTTGGAAAATGTTCACATCTCATATGTTCTTAACAGCAGATAATTTATGGTAGCACAATTCTGAAGCACTACAATTTGTACTTTTCCTAGCTTTTGATTGAGTTCAGATAATACAGAAGCAGTTAAATTCGTTGTCTCACTGTACGCACAGACCAGCTTACATATTTCCTTTTGCATTCTAATGACAAGTCTAGGAACCAGCAGGATGAATGCTGCTGTAATAGAGGCGGGATCTAAAAGCTTCAAGTTGTCACAATCAGACGGCAGAGCTTGGAGAAGTTTTTACCACCTGACCTGTTCCGAGGTTGGGTCAGGCCACTGTCTGCTTGCTACGGCTGCCTACAGAGAAGTTATGGGCCATGCCAAGACACTTTTCTCTATCTGCAGAACACTCAAATATTCAGGCTAAGCTGCCCCTGGTCTTTTGAGTTTCAACTCATTTCACTGAAGAAAGACTCTAGAACTTAATGTTTAACACAGTTTTGGTAGGGGGTTTCCTTGCATGTAGTTACATTGCTCGACTGCAAACATTCTGCCTTGCTTCTTCCAGAGGCCCTCTCTCTACTCTGACTAGACTCACAGTCTCTGTCTCATTCCCCCTTCTACAGATGGCAATCCTAGCTGCTGCTAGGGACAGGGGCGATGACTGCTCTGGCTGCTTCATGCTGAGAGGGGGCACAGTAAGAGGTGCAGCTAGGTCTCTATCAATGGTCGGTAAAGAGGGCCTCGGAAGATGGGCAATTTTATTCTGGGTTTTATTACTATAACCATTTGCAGTTTCATAGCTTCTGTTCTGTTGAAATCTAGCTCTTCACTAGTTCAGGAGCAACAAAACAGTGACTATAAATGACAAAAGACTTGTAAATGAGAATGGCTAAAGATCTGACTAGAGCTTATCACAATACAGTTGACATAGGAAATTTGGATATTTTTGCAACACAAAACATCTTATATCTTGACGGTCACAGTAATTACCACCTATAAAATGTAGAATCCCCTAAATGCTCTATGGTTCTTTTATAGCCCTTTTCTCTTATAAAATTGCAGCAAAAATAGATAAAATTGTTTACCTCTTCTTAAATATTCATAGTACTTGTCAGTTGCCTGCCACTATGTAAATCTACTGCTTATCACACAACTTAAAAAATAGTGAAAATGGGGACTTCTGGGAAGATGGCGACGTGAACAGACCGGCAGAAAAATTCCTCCCAACATTATATTTATTCACAAAAACACAGCAAATACAACTATTCCTAAAAGAGAGACCAGAATACACAGGAAAGGGCACAGCATGCAGCTACACCTGAGAGAGGACTCGGCACCCGGTGAGGCGGGTAAGATATGGAGCCGTGACCTGGCGGGACCTGAGCATTCCCTAACCGCAATGCACCGGCGGGAGGAGAGGATTCAGAGCTGGGAGGGAGTGGAAGTCTGTGCTGGGAGTGCTGACAGACAGCGCACGGTGTAGCAGAGATTGGAGAGACAGAGGGCACAGGGTCTCAGGGGGGAATGTGCCAGTTGCCTGAAGCAGGCTCAGGGAAGGAAAAAGAAAGGGGAAAAAAAAGGGAAGAAAAGCATGCACTTTTCTCAGCAGTCTTAGAGAGACAGGAGCCCAGTGGAGGGCCGGATCTTCGTGGCACTCAGCCCAGCAGGCTGGGAATCCTGGGGAGCTTCGGACCCCTTATCTGGTGACTGGGAAAGGGTGGCGGTGCTTAAGATTCTCACAGAGATCAACAGCCTCCATTCGATCCCACCCCAGCCAGAGCTATAAAGGGCCTTGCAGAGTGGCACGACCATGGCTCTGGAATAGTGGAGCAACAGTGCCACCTACAGGACTCACACAGAACCCACTCCCGGTGGGCGTGTTTTTTTTTTAGGTGTTGCTGCTTTTTCTTTTTCTTTCCTTTTTTCCTTTTTCTCTCTGTCTTTTAACTTTTTTATTAGTAGTAGTATATTTTTCTTTTTATTCTTTTTCTATACTTTCTTCTCTTTCCTTTTTAAAGTCATAAAGAGCCCAGTTGACATGTGACAACTACCAACAAATAATTCTTTAGTCATGAGAAGACAGAAGAATATGATATAGACAAGACTTCAGCCACACACAACTGAGAGAGAATCTGAAGGAATGGACATGCACAGTCTTCCTGAAAAAGAATTCAGAATAAAAGTCATAGCCATGCTGACGGATCTACAGAAAAATGTGCAAGAGCTGAGGGAGGAAATGAGGAAAGACAAAGCAGAAATGAGACAAGCCATCGACAGGCTTAACAGCAAGACACTCTCAATGAAATACAAAACAGGTAACAGGAACACAAAGAAGCTGAGGCAGAGAGAGATAAAAGGAACTCTAAGAATGAAAGAATATTAAGAGAACTGTGTGACCAATCCAAACGGAGCAATATTCGCATTATAGGAGGACCAGAGGAAGAAGAGAGAGAAAAAGGGATAGAAAGTGTCTTTGAAGAAATAATTGCTGAAAACTTTCTCACGCTGGGGAAGGAAATAGCCTTGCAGTCCACGGAAGCCCACAGATCTCCCAGCACAAGAATCCCAAGGAAGACAACAACAAGACACATGATAATTAAGATGGCAAAGATCAAAGATAAAGAAAGAGTATTAAAGGCAGCTAGAGACAGGGAAAAAAATCACCTACAAAGGAAAACCCATCAGACTGTCATCAGACTTCTCAACAGAAACCTTACAGGCCAGAAGAGAATGGCATGATATATTTAATGTAATGAAACAGAAGGGCCTCGAACAAAGAATATTGTATCCAGCACGATTATCATTAAAATATGACGGAGGGATTAAACAATTTCAAGACAAACGAAAGTTGAGAGAGTTTGCCTCTCATAAACCACCACTACAGGATATCTTAAACGAACTGCTCTAGAGAGAAACACCCCTAAGGCTAAAAAGATGTCCCCAGAGAGAATAAAATCATAGCAAAGAAAGCAGACCATCCAAACACAAACTAAAGTCAAAGAATAAAACACCTAATATATAAAGAAAGGAGGAGGAAGAATAGGAAGGGAGAGATAAAGAAACATCAGATGGTGTTCACAATAACTTACAAAGAAAGTTAAGTTAGATTCTTAGATAGTAAAGAAGCAACAATTGAACCTTTGGTAACCACGAATCTAAAGCCAGCAATGGCAATAAGTACATATCTATCAAGAATCACCCTAAACATAAACGGACTGAATGCACCAATCAAAAGACACAGAGCAACAGAATGGATAAAAAAGCAAGACCCATCTATACGCTGCTTACAAGAGACTCACCTCAAACCCAAAGATATACACAGACTAAAAGTGAAGGGATGGAAAATGATATATCATGCAAACAACAAAGAGAAAAAAGCAGGTGTTGCCATACTTGTATCAGATAAAATAGACTACAAAACGAAGAAAGTAGCAAGAGATAGAGAAGGACATTACATAATGATAAAGAGGTCAGACCAACAAGAAGATATAACCATTATAAACATATATGCACCCAACACAGGAGCGTCAGCATATGTGAAACAAATACTAACAGAACTGAAAACGAAATTGACAGCAATGCAATTATTTTAGGAGACTTTAACACACCACTCACTCCAAAGGATAGATCAACCAGGCAGAGGATAAGTAAAGACACAGAGGCACTGAACAACACAGTAGAAAAGATGGACATAACAGACCTCTACAGAACTCTGCACCAAAAAGAAGCAGGATACACATTCTTCTCAAGTGCACATGGAACATTTTCCAGAATAGACCACATACTAGGTCACAAAAAGAACCTCAGTAAATTCAAAAGCATAGAATTCCTACCAACCAACTTCTCAGATCACAAGGGTATAAAATTAGAAATAAATTTTAGAAAGAAATCAAAAAGCTTACAAATACATGGAGACTTAACAACATTCTCCTAATGAATCAATGGGTTAATGACCAAATGAAAACAGAAATCAAAGAAATTATGGAGACTAATGACAACAACAACACAAAGCCACAATTTCTGTGGGACACAGTGAAGGCAGTTCTAAGAGGAAAGTATATTTCATTCCAGGCCAATTTAAAGAAGGAAGAACATTCCCAAATGAACAGTCTAAAGATACAATTATTGAAATTGGAAAAAGAACAACAAATGAGGCCCAAAGTCACCAGAAGGGGAGACATAATAAAGATCAGAGAAGAAATAAATAAAATTGAGAAGAATAAAACAATAGAAAAAAAATCAATGAAACCAAAAGCTGGTTCCTTGAAAAAATAAACAGAATAGATAAACCCCTAGACAGACTCATTAAGGGTAAAAGAGAATCCACACACATAAACAAAATCATAAATGAGAAAGGAAAAATAACAACGGTCCCCACAGAAATACAAAGAATTATAAGAGAATATTATGAGCATCTTTATGATAACAAGCTCCAAAACCTAGAAGAAATGGACAACTTCTTAGAAAAATACAGCGTTCTAAGACTCACCAAGCAGGAAACAGAAAAAATAAACAGACCGATCACCAGCAATGAAATTGAATCGGTAATCATAAACTACCCAAGAACAAAACCCCCGGACCTGATGTATTCACCTCTGACTTCTACCTGACATATAGAGAAAAAATAACACCCACTCTCCTTAAAGTATTCCAAAAAATAGAAGAGGAGGGAATACATCCAAACTCTTTCTATGAAGCCAGAATCACTCTAATACCAAAACGGGGCTAAGACCTCACTAAAAAAGAAAATTACAGACCAATATCCCTGATGAATGAGGATGCAAAAATACTCAACAAAATATTAGCAAACCGAATTCAAAAATACATCAAGAGGATCATACACCATGATCAAGTGGGATTCATCCCAGGGATGCAAAAAGGGTACAACATTAGAAAATCAATTACAATCATCCATCAATCAAAGAAAGAAGAACAAAAACCATGTGATCACCTCCATAGATGCTGAAAAAGCATTTCACAAAATTCAGCATCCATTCATAATTAAAACTGTCAACAGAATAGGTATAGATGGCAAGTACCTCAACATCATAAAGGCTATATATGACAAACTCACAGCTAACATCGTACTTAATAGCGAGAAGCTGAAAGCTTTTCATCTAATATCGGGAACAAGACGGGGTGCCCACTCTCTCCATTGTTATTCAAAATAGTACTGGAGGTCCTAGCCACGGCAATCAGACAAAGGAAAGACATACAAGGCATCCAGATTGGTAAAGAAGAAGTCACATTGTCACTATTTGCAGATGACATGATACTGTACATAAAAAACCCTAAAGACTCCACTCCAAAACTACTAGAACTAATATCTGAATTCAGCAAAGTTACAGGATACAAAATTAACACACAGAAATCTGTTGCTTTCCTATACACTAATGATGAACTAACAGAAAGAGAAATCAGGAAAACAATTCCACTCACAATTGCATCAAAAAGAATAAAATATCTAGGAATAAACCTAACGAAGGAAGTGAAAGACCTATACTCTGAAAACTACAAGACACTCCTAAGAGAAATTAAAGAGGACACTAAAAAATGGAAATTTATCGCATGCTCTTGGCTAGGAAGAATATATATTGTCCAAATGGCTATACTTCCTAAAGCAATCTACAGATTCAATGCAATCCCTATCAAACTACCAACAGCTTTCTCCAATGAACTGGAACAAATAATTCTAAAATTCATATGGAACCACAAAAGACCCCGAAAAGCAAAAGCAATCGTGTGAAGGAGGAATAAAACAAGGGGAATTATGCTCCCTGACTTCAAGCTCTACTACAAAGCCACAGTAATCAACACAATTTGGTACTGGCAGAAAAACAGACCCACAGACTAGTGAAACAGAATAGAAAATCCAAACATTAACCAAAACACCTGCAGTCAATTAATGCTTGAAAAAGGAGCCTTGGATATACAATGGGGGAGATGACAGCCTCTCCAGCAGCTGGTGCTGGAAAAGCTGGAAAGCTACATGTAAGAGAATGAAACTGGAATACTGTCTAACACCATACACAAAGGTAAACTCAAGGTGCATCAAAGACCCGAATGTAATTCATGAAACCATAAAACTCTTAGTAAAAACATAGGCAAAAACCTCTTGGACATAAACATGAGCGACTTCTTCATGAACATATTCCTCGGGCAAGGGAAACAAAAGCAAAAATGAACAAATGGGACTATTTCAAGTTGAAAAGGTTCTGTACAGCAAAGGACACCATCAGTAGAATAAAAAGCCATCCTACAATAAGGGAAAATATATTCATAAATGACGTACCTGATAAGGTTTTGACATCCAAAATATACAAAGAACTCAAGCACCTTAGCAAACAAAAAGCAAATAATCCAATTAAGAAATGGGCACAGGACATGAATAGACACTTCTCTAAAGAAGAAATTCAGATTGCCAATTGGCACACGAAAAGATACTCCACATCACTGATCATCAGAGAAATGCAGATTAAAACCACAATGAGATATCACCCCACACACCAGTGAGGATGGCCAACATCCATAACACAAACAACAGCAAATGTTGGCGAGGATGTGGAGAAAAGGGAACCCTCCTACACTGCTGGTGGGAATGCAATTTAGTTCAACCATTGTGGAAAGCAGTATGGAGGTTCCTCAAAATACTCAAAAGAGAAATACCATTTGACCCAGTAATCCCACTCCTAGGAATTTACTCTAAGAATGCAGCAGCCCAGTTTCAAAAAGACAGATGTACCCCTATGTTTATTGCAGCACTATTTGCAATAGCCAAGAAATGGAGGCAACCTAAGTGTCCATCAGTAGATGAATGGATTAAGAAGATGTGTATCGGGTTTTTTCCCCTCTCTCTCCTGCTGGTCCTGCTCTCGGTCAGGACTACAGCTCTTTGTGTTACAAGCTCTTTCTGCGACCCTCCGAACCAGCAGAGGGGAGGAAGGCAGGGAGAGAGGCTCGCCCCGATAGGCAGAGCAAGGGAGGTAAGCGCCGGCTGTCCGCCCGTTCCCGCAGCCTCCGGAGCTCGGCGGCGCCACTGCTTGCAGCCGCTCCAGCCTCTGCCGCCGCCGCCGCTGGCCGCTGGCCGCTGGCCACTCGCCGCTGGCCGCCCCTTTCCCCGGAGACAATCAGACGCGACAGGAAGTTCACTCAAAGGGAGAACTCATTTATTGGGGCTCAGTGCATGGGATATATAGGGTGAAGCCTCCCCCCCATCGGTCACCTATGCCAATAAGGTGACTTTACTTTTCCGAATCAGGCACAGAGCTGCGCGCCTGCGCAGCTGTCTCTGATGTAAGAAGCGGACCGGAGTGGGCGCAGCTAAACCTCAGGGGGCTTTTGGCGGCCACCCCTGCAGCGCGGCTGAGTTCTCAGTGGCCATCTTTGTGGCATGGCTGAGATTCAAAGGCAGTTCCCAGCGGCCACCCTCGTGGCGAGGCTGGATGCAAAGGCAGTTCCCCACAGATGTGGTACATATACACAATGGAATTTTACTCAGCCATAAGAAAAAAACAAATCCTACCATTTGCAGCAACATGGATGGAGATAGAGGGTATTATGCTCAGTGAAATAAGCCAAGCCGAAAAACACAAGTATCAAATGATCTCACTCATACGTGGAGTATAATAACAAAGAAAAAAACTGAAGGAACAAAACAGCATCAGACTCACAGAACCCAAGAATGGACTAATAGATACCAAAGGGAAAGGGACTGGGAAAAAGGGTGCGAAGGGAGGGATAAGAAGGTAAAAGGGGCATTACGATTAGCAGACATAAGGTGGGGGGGCATGGAGAGGACTGTACAACTCAGAGAAGACAAGTAGTGATTCTCATCTCACTACACTGATGGACAGTGACTGTAATAGTGTTGGTGGGGGGGACCTGATGAAGGGGGTAGTTTAATCACCATAATATTGCTCATGTTATTGTAGGTTAATGATTCCAAAATAAATTGTTAAAAAAAATAGTGAAAACACTGGGTGGGGTAGGGCTAAAATAACAAAACTTCATACACCCTGCAGTATCAGGCAGAGAAGAAACTAACCGAAAACGAAACAAAACAAGACCTTTAATATTCTGGGTACTTCAAAAACTAAAACATCCCCATACCTGTGTAACGTAGAAAATGTAGCTGATCTAAATATACCAGAAGAGGCTCCGTTGAGCTCCATATTGTGGAGAATGAACGATTTTTATATTGATATTGATTGAGAAAGCTTTTAAGTAATGCAAATTTCAAAAGACTGCCATGTCAAATAAAGATGACTTTTGAGCACCTTAAGAAATTGAAATTATTTTAAGCTAATTGTGACCAAAGGCTGGTCTGTATGTGACCACACTTGACAAGAAATAAATTGTATGAGAGAGCTAAAGTCGTATGATTTGAAGAGAGAATCATATGTTAAAAATGGAACTAGATCCGAGGAAGAATTAGATTCTGCCAGATTAACTCTGGCTTTCCCATCACATGTAATATTGGGAAAAAAACAAATATGGATAGTTTGACACATTCAAAAAGAGGTAAACCAGATTCCGGGAAGATGGCGGCATGAGCAGAGTGGCGAAAATCTCCTCACCAAACCATATATATCTATGAAAATACAGCAAATACAACTATTCCTAAAAGAGAGACCAAAATACACAGGACAGTGCACAGCCTGCATCTGCACCTAAGAGGACTCAGCATGCCACAAGGCAGAGCCACATCCCAGCAGGACCCAAGCACTCCCCCACCCCAGCGCACCAGTGGGAGGAGAGGATTCAGAGCTGGGAGGAAGTGAAAGTACAGGCCTGTGAAATAACCAGCCCTGGTGATCTGTGCCAGGAGCGCTGAAACACATCACATGGTGTAGCAGAGATAGGAGAGGCAGAAGGTGCAGGATTTGAGCTGGGAATGCACCTGGGTCCTTGCAGCCAGCTCCCAGGACAAAAGAAAAACACGCGCTTTTTTCAGCAGGCTTACGATCATCCCAGCACAGTCAGCCCAGCAGGCTGGGAGTCCGGAGGAATTTCGGACACCTTGACTGGCGACTGGGAAAAAGTAGCCACACTGAAACTTCACGCAGAAAACAATATTCTCCCATTCGTTTTAGCCCTGGCCAGAGCTGCAAAAGGCCCAGCGGAGCAGCGTGACAATGGCTGCAGAATAGTGGAGCAACATCACCACCTACGGCATCCTTAGAGAATCTACACCCGGTGGGCTTTTCTTCTTTTCCTGTTCCTTTCTTTTCTTTTTTCTTTCTTCTCTTCCTTCTTTTTTTCTCTTTCCTTTCTCTTCCTTATTTTTTTTAAAGTCTTAAACAGCCCAGCTGACATACGTGGCACCTGCCAGCCGCCACTTCGATCGCCATGAAAAGACAGAGGAACATGGTACAGACAATATTTTCAAGGAAAACACCAAAGAGGGAGACTAAAGGGATGAAAATGCACAATCTTCCTGAAAAAGAATTCAGAATAAAAGTCGAAACTATACTCATGGTACTGCAGAGAAATATGGAAGAGCTGAGGGAGGAAGTGAGGGAAGTCAAGAAGACAATGCAGAAATCAGACAAGTGATCGACGGGCTTAGCAGCAGACTGGATGAGATGCAAGAAGCTGTAAAAGCAATAGAAATCAGAGAACAGGAATACAGAGAAGCTGAGGCAGAGAGAGATAAAAGGATCTCTAGGAATGAAAGAATATTAAGAGAACTGTGTGACCAATCCAAATGGAACAATATTCGCATTATAGAAGTACCATAAGAAGAAGAGAGAGAAAAAAGGAGAGAAAATGTCTTTGAAGAAATAGTTGCTGAAAACTTCCCCATGCTGGGGAAGGAAATAGTCTCGCAGTCCACAAAAGCCCACAGATCTCAAAACACAAGGGACCAAAGGAAGACAATACCAAGACACATAATAATTAAAATGGCAAAAATCACAGATAAAGGCAGGGTATTAGAGGCAGCCAGAGAGAAAAAAAAGATCACCTAGAAAGGAAAACACATCAGATTTCTCAACAGAAACCCCACAGGCCAGAAGAGAACGGCATGATATATTTAATGTAATGAAACAGAAGGGCCTCGAACCAAGAATATTGTATCCAGCACGATTATGAATTAAATATGGCAGAGGGATTTAACAATTTTCAGACAAGCGAAAGCTGAGAGAATTTGCCTCCTATACACCACCTATACAGGACATCTTAAAGAAACTCCTCTAGAGGGAAGCACGCCTGAGGCTAAAAAGAAATCACCAGAGAAAATAAAATCATAGCAAACAAAGCAGAAAATCCAAATACTAGCTAAAGGCATGGAATAAAACACCTAGTAAATAAAAAGAGGAGGAGGAAGACGAAGATGGTAGAGAAATAAAGAAACATCAGACTGTGTTTACAATAACTTAACAAGAAAGTTAAGTTAGATTGTTAGATAGTAAAGAAGCAACCTTTGAACATTTTCTAACCACGAATCTAAAGCCAGCAAAGGCAGAAACTGCATATCTATTGATAATCACCCTAAATGTAAATGGACTGAAAATACCAATCAAAAGACACAGAATAACAGAATTGATAAAAAAAAAAGACCCATCTATATACTGCCTACAAGAAACTCACCTCAAACCCAAAGATATACACAGACTAAAGTGAAGGGATGGAAAAGATATTTCATGCAAACAACAAGGAGAAAAAAAGCAGGTGTTGCAGAACTAGTATCAGACAAAATAGACTTTAAAAAAAGAAAGTAGCAAGAGATAAAGAAGGACATTACATAATGATAAAGGGGTCAGTCCAACAAGAGGATATAACCATTATAAATATATATGCACCCAACACGGGAGCACAGGCATATGTGAAACAAATACTAACAGAATGAAAGAAGGAAATAGACAGAAATGCATTCATTTTAGGAGACTTCAACACACCACTCACTCCAAAGGAAAGATCAACCAGACAGAGAATGAGAAAAGACACAGAGGCACTGAACAACACACTAGAACAGATGGACCTAACAGACCTCTACAGAACTCTGCACCCAAAAGCAAAAGGATACAGATTCTTCTCAAGTGCACATGGTACATTTTCCAGAATAGACTACTACATACTAGGCCACAAAGAACCACAGTAAATTAAAAAATACTGAAATTCTACAAACCAACTTCTCAGATCACAAATGTATAAAACAAGGAATAAATTGTACAAAGAAAACAAAAAGGCTCACAAATACATGGAGACTTAAAAACATTCTCCTAATTAATCAATGCATTAATAACCAAATCAAAACAGAAATCAAGGCATATATGGAGACTAATGACAACAACAACACAAAGCCACAACTTCTGTGGGACGCAACAAACACAATTCTAAGAGAAATGTATATTGCAATCCAGGCATATTTAAAGAAGGAAGAACATTCCCAAATGAACAGTCTAAAGAAACAATTACTGAAATTGGAAAAAGAAAAACAAATGAGACGCAGAGTCACCAGAAGGACGGACATAATAAAGATCAGGGAAGAAATAAATAAAATTGAGAAGAATAAAACAATATAAAAAAAAAAGAAATCAAGAGCTGGTTCTTTGAAAAAATAAACAAAATAGATAAACCCCAAGCCAGACATAATTAAGAGAAAAAGAGAATCTACACACATAAACAGAATCAGTAATGAGAAAGGAAAAATAACAGACTCCACAGAAATACAAAGAATTATAAGAGAATATTATGAGAATCTATATGCTAACAAGCTGGAAAACTTAGAAGAAATGGACAATTTCTTAGAAAAATACAACCTTCCAAGACTAACCAAGCAAGAAACAGAGAAACTAAACAGACCAATCACCAGCAATGGAATTGAATTGGTAATCAAAAAACTACCCAAGAACAAAACCCCAGGACCAGATGGATTCACCTCTGAATTCTACCAGACATACAGAAGAGAAGTAACACCCATTCTTCTAAAACATTTCAAAAAAATAGAAGAGGAGGGAACACTTCCAACTCATTCTATGAAGCCAGCAGAACTCTAATACCAAAACCGGGCAAAGACCTCACGAAAAAAGAAAATTACAGACCAATATCTCTGAAGAACGTAGATGCAAAAATACTCAACAAAATATTAGCATACTGAATTGAAAAATACATGAAGAGGATCATACACCATGATCAAGTGGGATTCATCCCAGGGATGCAAGGATGGCACAACATTTGAAAAGCCATCAACATCACCCACCACAGCGACAACAAAAAAGATCAAAAACCACGTGATCATCTTCATAGATGCTGAAAAAGCATTTGACAAAATTCATTATCCATTCCTGATTAAAACTCTCAAAAAATGGGCATAGATGGCAAGAACCTCAACATCATTAAAGGCTATATATGACAAACCCATAGCTAACATCGTACTTAACAGCGAGAAGCTGAAAGCTTTTCATCTAAGATCGGGAACAAGACAGGGGTGCCCACTCTCTCCACTGTTATTCAACATAGTACTGGAGGTCCTAGCCACGGCAATCAGACAAAACAAAGACATACAAGGCATCCAGATTGGTAAAGAAGAAGTCAAATTGTCACTTTTGCAGATGACATGATACTGTACATAAAAAACCCTAAAGACTCCACTCCAAAACTACTAGAACTAATATCTGAATTCAGCAAAGTTGCAGGATACAAAATTAACACACAGAAATCTGTTGCTTTCCTATACACTAATGATGAACTAACAGAAAGAGAAATCAGGAAAACAATTCCATTCACAATTGCATCAAAAAGAATAAAATACCTAGGAATAAACCTAAGGAAGGAAGTGAAAGACCTGTACTCTGAAAACTACAAGACACTCCTAAGAGAAATTAAAGAGGACAGTAACAAATGGAAATGCATCCCATGCTCTTGGCTAGGAAGAATAAATATTTTCAAAATGGCAATACTACCCAAAGCAATCTACAGATTCAACGCAATCCCTATCAAACTACCAACAACTTTCTTCAATGAACCTGAACAAATAATTCTAAAATTCATATGTAACCACAAAAGACCCCGAATAGCCAAAGCAATCCTGAGAAGGAGGATAAAACAGGTGGAATTACTCTCCCTGACTTCAAGCTCTACTACAGAGCCACGTATTGAAGACAATTTGGTATTGGCACTAAAACAGCCCACGGTCCAGTCGAACAGAATAGAAAATCCAAACATTAACCCATACATATACAGTTATTTAATATTTGATAAAGTAACCTTGGATATACAATGGGGAGATGACAGCCTCTTCAGCAGCTGGTGTTGGAAAACTGGACAGCTACATGTAAGAGAATGAAACTGGTCTACTGTCTAACCCCATACACAAAATTAAACTCAAAATGGATCAAAGACCTGAATGTAAGTCATGAAAACATAAAACTCTTAGAAAAAATGATAGGCAAAAATATCTTGGACATAAACATGGGCAACTTCATCATGAACATATTTCCCCTGGCAAGGCAAACAAAAGCAAAAATGAACATGTGGAACTATATTAAGCTGAAAAGCTTCTGTACAGCAAAGGACACCATCAGTAGAACAAAAAGACATCCTACATTATGGGAGAATATATTCACAAATGACATATCTGATAAATGGTTGACATCCAAAATGTATAAAGAACTCATGCACCTCAACAAGCATAAAGTAAGTAATCCAATTAAGAAACGTGCATAGGACATGAATAGACACTTCTCTAAAGAAGAAATTCAGATGGCCAACAGGCATATGAAAAGATGCTCCACATCACTAAACATCAGAGAAATGCAGATTAAAACCACAATGAGATATCACCTCACACCAGTGAGGATGGCCAACATCCAAAACACAAACAACAACAAATGTTGAGGAGGATGTGGAGGAAAGGGAGCCCTCCTACACTGCTGGTGGTAATGCAAATTAGTTCAACCATTGTGGAAAGCAGTATGGAGGTTCCTCAAAAACCTCAAAAGAGAAATACCATTTGATACTGGAATCCCACTCCTAGGAATTTACCCTAAGAATGCAGCAGCTAAATTTGAAAAAGACAGATGCACCCCTATGTTTATTGCAGCACTATTTAAAATAGCCAAGAAATGGAAGCAACCTAAGTGTCCATCAGTAGATGAATGGATAAAGAAGATGTGGTACATATACATAATGGAATATTATTCAGCCATAAGAAAAACACAAATCCTTCCATTTGCCACAACATAGATGGAGATAGAGTGTATTATGCTCAGTGAAATAAGCCAAGCCGAAAGACAAGTATCAAATGGTTTCACTCATATATGGAGTATAAGAACAAAGAAAAAAACTGAAGGAACAAAACAGCAGCCGACTCACAGAACCCAAGCACGGACTAATAGTTACCAAAGGGAATGGGACTGGGGAATATGGGTGGGAAGGGAAGTATAAAGGGGAAAACGGGGCATTACAATTAGCAGATGTAATTTGGGGGGCACGGGGTGGGCTGTAAAACTCAGCGAAGATAAGTAGTGATTCTATAGCATCTTACTATGCTGATGGACAGTGACTGTAATGGGGTTGGTGGGGGGGACCTGATGAAGGGGGTAGTTTAATAACCATAATATTGCACATGTAATTGTATATTAATGATATCAAAATAAGTTTTAAAAATAATAAATAAATAAAACAATATTCAAGAGAAAAATATATAAACGCAACACAACACTTGCAGATCTCTGTGGGAAAATGTGAGAAACTCTTGAAAGTAATGAAAGAGAGAACAAATCATTGAGATGTTGTCCCTGTTTATGATCAAAATGCATAGTATTAAGATGTCAATTTTCCTCAAGTTGACCTTGAGCCCCATAGAAATCCCAACAATCTCCCCAAGCTATATTGTAGATCCTGACAATTCATCCAAAACCCTCTCATATCTACACAACAACGAAGTTGATGAACTCAAACTTTCAGATTTCAAGATTAATTACACAGCTACAATAACTGAAAGAGAATAATACTTGAATACACACAGATGAATGAAATAGAATAAGGTTCACAAGTGGACCCACACAAACACACAAACTTCAACTTGGTCAAAGATATAAAAGCACTTTCACACAGAAAGGGGGCATTTAGACATTCTTCTTCTTTTTTTTATAGTTCATCATCCTGAGAAATGGAGATTTGATAAATAGTCACATGCAAATAAAAACAGACAATCAAAACAGACGTGAAAGAGAAGCCACAACTGGCACCATAGAAAAACAAATAACTATATGAGGTTATTGTAAAAAGCATGCCAACAATTTGGGCAATAGAAAAAGGTAAATTCCTAGAAATATTCAATCTCCTATGACTGAATTAAGAATAAATAGAAAATCTCCACTGACAGATTCCTAGGAATGAACTGAATTGGTAATCAAAAAACTCCATGCAATTAAAAGTCCAGTACCAGATAACATCACAGTAATTTCACCAAACACTTAAGTACATTAATACAAACTACCCTAGAAAACTGAAGAGGAAGGAATGTCTCAGTCATTTGATGAGGTCATCACCCTGATACCAAAACCAGACAAGGACATTACAAAACTTGAGTATTACAGATCAATATCCCTAGGGAACATGGTACAAAAATCGTCAAGAAAATAATAGCAAATTGAACTCAAACACACATTACAATATTCACTTCTCAACATCGAATGGGATTTATTCTAGAGATGTAAGAATGGTTAAACATTCATAAATCAATGTGATACACTACATTAACAAGAGGAAGGATAAAAGTCATCAGCTCAATAGATGCCAAAAAAGGATGGAACAAAACTCTCAGCAAAGGGATATAGAAGGAACATGCTTCAACATAATAAAGGTCATATATGACAGACCCACAGCTGCCATCATATTTAGTGGTGAAAAACTGAAAGATTTTCCTCTAAGATCAGAAACAAGACAAGGATGCCCACTCTCACCACTTTATTCAGCATAGACCTGGAGGTCTTATCCATGGCAATCAGACTAGAAAAAGAGGTAAAAGGCATCCAAATAGGTAAGGAAGAAGTAAAAATCCCTATTTGCAGATGACATGATACTATGAATAGAAAACACTAAAGACTCCATGAAGAAGCTACTAGAATTAATAAGTGAACTCAGAAATGTCACAGGATACAAAATCAGTACACAGAAATCTGTTGCTTTTATATATACAAATAATGAACTAACAGAAAAGGAATTAATAAAACAATTCCATTCAGAATTACATCAAAAGGAATAAAATCACTAGGAATAAACTAAGACACAAATAAATGGAAAGCTATACATGCTCATTGATAGAAGAATTAATATTGTTAAAATGGATGTATTATCCAAAGCAACCTACAGATTCAATACACTATCAAAACACTAATGGAATTTTTCACTGAAATAGACCAAACAATCCTAAAATGTGCATGAAACTACAAAAGACCCCCCAAATAACAAAGCAATGTTGAGAATGAAGAACGAAGCTGGGGGTGCCACACTCCATGATCTCAAGCTACAGAGATTCGGTGTTTGTGGGACAAGGACAGATACATGGATCAATGGAGCAGAAAAGAGACTCCAGAAATAAACCCACACATATATGGTTAATTAGAATATGACAAAGGAGCCAAGAATATTCAATGGGGAAAAGACAGTCTCTTCAAAAAATGATGTTAGGAAAACTGGACGGCTGTGTGCAAGGGAATAGAACTGCTTCACTGTTTAACATCATACACAAAAATTAGCTCCAAATGGATTAAAGACCTAAAACCACTAAAAATATAAAGCATAGTCAGGGATTCCTTGAGCATCAGCATGAGTAATACGTTTCTGAATACATCTATCTCCCCAGGCAAGGGAAACAATAGCAAAAATAAAAAAGTGTGATGACATAAAATTAAAGAGCTTCCATGCAGAGAATTTGCACACATAAACAGAATTACAAATGAGAAAGGAGAAATCACGACAGACCCCACAGAAATACAAAGAATTATAAGATAACTCTATGAAAATCTATATGCTAACAAGCTGGAAAACATAGAAGAAATGGCCAGCTACTTAGAAAAATACAACCTTCCAAGACTGAAAAAGCAAGAAACCGAAAAACTAAACAGACCAACTACAAGCAACAAAACTGAATTGGTAATCAAAAAACTACCCAAAGAACAAACCCCCCGGGCCAGATGGATTCACCTCTGAATTCTAACAGACATATACAGAAGAAATAACACCCATTCTCCTTAAAGTTTCCAAAAAATAGAAGAGGAGGGAATACTTCCAAACTCATTCTATGAAGCCAGCATCACTTTAATACCAAAACTGGGCAAAGACCTCACGAAAAAAGAAAATTACAGACCAATATCCCTGATGAATATAGATGCAAAAATACTCAACAAAATGTTAGCAAACCAAACTCAAAAATACATGAAAAAGATCATCCATCATGATCAAGTAGGATTTATTCCAGGGATGCAAGGATGGTACAACATTCAAAAATCCATCAAAATCATCCACCACATCAATAAAAAGAACAAAACCACGTGATTGTCTCCATAGATGCTGAAAAAACATTTGACAAAACTCAACATCCATTCATGATAAAAACTCTCAACAAAATCGGTATAGAGTGCAAGTACAACAACATCATAAAGGCTATATAAGACAGACCCATAGCTAACATCATACATAACAGCGAGAAGCTGAAAGCTTTTCATCTATGATCGGGAACAAGACATGCCCACTCTCCCCACTGTTATTTAACATAGTACTGGAGGTCCTGGCCAAGGCAATCAACAAAACAAAGAAATACAAGGCATCCAGATTGGTAAAGAAGAAGTCAAATTGTCACTATTTGCAGATGACATGATACTGTACATAAAAAACCCTAAAGACTCCACTCCAAAACTACTAGAACTAATATCTGAATTCAGAAAAGTTGCAGGATTCAAAATTAACACACAGAAATCTGTTGCTTTCCTATACACTAATGATGAACTAACAGAAAGAGAAATCAGGAAAACAATTCCATTCACAATTGCATCAAAAAGAATAAAATACCTAGGAATAAACCTAATGAAGAAAGTGAAAGACCTATACCCTGGAAACTAGAAGACACTCCTAAGAGAAATTAAAGAGGACACTGACAAATGGAAATTCATCCCATGCACTTGGATAGGAAGAATAAATATTGTCAAATTGGCTGTACTAAAGCAATCTACAGGTTCAACGCAATCCCGACCAAAACACCAACAGCATTCTTCAAAGAACTGGAACAAATAGTTCTAAAATTCATATGGAACCACAAAAGACCTGGAGAAGCCAAAGCAATCCTGAGAAGGAAGAATAAAACAGGGGGAATTACACTTCCAGTCTTCAAGCTCTACTACAAGGGTTCAGTAAAGACAATTTGGTATTGGCACACGAACAGAACCACAGTCCAGTGGAACAGAATAGAAAATCCAGGCATTAACCCAAACATATACAGTCAATTAACGTATGATAAAGGAGCCAAGATATACAATGGAGAAATCACAGCCTCTTCAGGAGCTGGTGTTGGCAAACCTGGACAGCTACATGTAAGAGAATTAAACTGGACTACTGTCTAACCCCATACACAAAAGTCAACTCAAAATGGATCAAAACCTGAATGTAAGTCATGAAACCATAAAACTCTTAGAAAAAACATAGGCAAAAGTGTCTTGGACATAAACATGAGCAACTTCTTCATGAATATATCTCCCGGGCAAGGGAAACAAAAGCAAAAATGAACAAGTGGGACTGTATCAAGTTGAAAAGCTCCTGTACAGCAAAGGACACCATCAGTAGAACAAGAAGACATCCTACAGTATGGGAGAATATATTCAGAAATGACATACCCGATAAGGGGTTGACATCCAAAATATATAAACACCTCACACACCTCAACAAACAAAAAGCAAATAATCCAATTTAAAAATGGGCAGAGGACATGAATAGACACTTCTCTAAAGAAGAAATTCAGACAGCCAACAGGCACATGAAAAGATGCTCCACATCGCTAATCATCAGAGAAATGCAAATTAAAACCACAATGAGATATCACCTCACACCAGTAAGGATGGCCAACATCCAAAACACAAACAACAACAAATGTTGTCTAGGATGTGGAGAAAGAGGAACCCTCCTACACTGCTGGTGGGAATGTAAATTCGTTCAACCACTGTGGAAAGCAGTATGGAGGTTCCTCAAAAAAGTCAAAATAGAAATACCATTTGACCCAGGAATCCCACTAGTAGGAATTTACCCTAAGAATGCAGCAGCCCAGTTTGAAAAAGGCAGATGCACCCATGTGTTTATTGCAGCATTTACAATAGCCAAGAAATGGAAGCAACCTAAGTGTCCATCAGTAGATGAATGAATAAAGAAGATGTGGTACATATACACAATGGAATATTATTCGGCCATTAGAAGAAACAAATCCTACCATTTGCAACAACATGAATGGAGCTAAAGGGTATTATGCTCAGTGAAATAAGCCAAGCTGAAAAAGACAAGTATCAAATGATCTCACTCATATGTGGAGTATAAGAGCAAAGAAAAAACTGAAGGAACAAAACAGCAGCAGACTTACAGAACCCAAGAATGGACTAATAGTTACCAAGGGGAAAGTTATTGGGGAGGATGGGTGGGAATGGAGGGGCAATGTGAATAAAGGGGCGTTATGATTAGCAGCTACAATGTAGGTGGCGCATGGGGAGGGCTGTACAACTCAGGGAAGGCAAGTAGTGATTCTATAGCATTACACTACACTGATGGACAGTGACTGTAATGGGGTAGATGGGTGGGGACTTGATCAAGGGGGGAGTTTAGTAGCCATAATGTTGCACATGTAATTGTAGATTAATGATACAAAAAAAAGCTTCCATGCAGCAAAGGAAACCATCAACAAAATGAAAAGGCATTCTCTTCTGATCAGAATATATTTACAAATGATGTATTCAACAGGGAGCTAATATCCAAAACATATAAAGAACACATACAACTTATCACCCAAATACAAATAACCCAATTAAAATATGGTCAGGGGACCAGAATAGACATTTTTCCAAAAATGACATGGATGGCCAACAATACATGACAAGAAGCTCAGTGTCCCTCATCATCAAGAAAATGCAAATCGAAACCCCAATAAGGTATCACTCATACCAGTCAGAATGGCACTATCTAAGAGACAAGAAATAACAAGTAGTGGTGAGGATGCAGAGAAATGGCAGCATTTGTATGCTGGTAGTGGGACTACAAATTGGTGCGTAAGCCTCTACGAAAATCAGTTTGGAGGCTTCCCAAAAAACTAAAAAAGAAATACCCTATGACCATGTAATGCCACTTCTTATAATGTCCTTAAGAAAACAGTCACCAATCTCCATAGATATATACATTACATGCTTATTTCAGCATTATTTACAACAGCAAAATGCAGAAACAATGTAAATGTTCATCAATAGATGAATGAATTTTAAAAAAGTGGCATTATATATAACAGAATATTATTTGACCATAAAAAAAGAATGAAATCTTGTATTTGCAAGGATGGATCTAGAGAGTATCATGCTAAATTAAGTTACAGAAAGGCAAATACCATATGATTTCACCTACATGTAGAATCTAATAAAATTAATAAACAAAGCAAAATGGAAAGATTAATAAACACAGAATGAAATAGTTGTCACCATAAGAGAGGGAAATGGTGGGAATGGGTGAAAGAAGGGAAACATTAGTGAGTATATTTCCTATCTCCATCTGGATGACGGCTGCATGAGTGTATATGCCTGTCAACATTCATCTAGCTGCCACTGACTTGTGAAGTTTAGTGTATGTACCTCAATGTAAAACATTTTAAAAAGACTAAATTAAAGAAATCAAACTGCATAGTGAATTCATACAGCTCAATGGCAAAAAAAAATTAAATAATCCATTGAATAAATGGGCCGAGGATGTGAACAGACAATTTTCCAAAGACATACATACATAAGGCCAAAACACACATGAAAAGATGTTCAACATCGCTAATCATCACAGACTCCAATTCAAAACCAAATCAGGTTATAACCTCATAGCAATCAGAATGGTCAGCTTTAAAAAAACAAAAAATGACAAGTGTTGGTGAGGTTGTGGAGAAAAGGCAGCCCTCATACATTGCTGCTGGTGATGTAAATGAAACAAAATCACTAGTTTGATAAAATATATGCATTCCTATGTTTATTGCAGCATTACTTATAGCAGCAAAGACAGGGGGACAATCTAAGAGTCCATTAATAGATGAATGCATCCTCATGGTGTGGCACATATACACTGTGGAATATTACTCCCCTGAAAATGGGAGGAAATCCTGCCATTTGTGAAAATGTGGACAGACACAGAGGGTATTATGCTAAGTGAACTGAGCTGGGGAGAAAAGACAAATAACATATGAATTCACTTTTATGTGGGGTCCAAAAAACAAGAAATTAACAGGCAGACTCATAATCAGAATGAATTGGTGGTTGCCATGGGGGAGGGGAATTGTGGGATGGGCACAGTCAGTTATGGAATAAAGAAATAAACACTTGCAATTATAAAATAAATTAGTCATGGGATGAAAAGAATAGCATAGCAAAAACAATCAATCCTATTGTAATACCTTTATATGTTGACAAGTGTAACTACAGTCACCATGATGAGCATTTAGAAATGCATATAATTTTCAAGCCACTGTATTGTACATCTGAAACAAATATAATGTATGCCAACTATATTTTAATAAAAAATAAAGTAAAAACTAATCATAAATAAAAGGCTGACAAATGAAACATTATTAAAAGTAACTTTAAGGAAATACAGAAAATTCAAATTGAGGCCCACTCTGCAAAGTACCTGATGTGGACTCCTCACACTGGTCAGCTTACCCTTAAACAAGGACAGAAACTTAGCCAGATGGGAGGACACTAAGGTGACATAAGGACAAAAGGCACTGCGTATTTCAGATTAGGTCCAGGAAACTAAAAATGACCACAGAGGAAGAACTTGTGAATTCAAATAAAATCTGTGGTTTAGTTAACAGGAAAAACCCTAAAATATTAATATTTCTTTTACTGACATATTGAATTTTTCCTATTCCTTGCCTTTTGTTATTGATTTTTATTTTTCAATTTGTGGACAGGGAATCTTTATATTAAATGTGTGATATCTCCCCCCACAGCATGCAGCAGGCAGAAGTGTGTCCACACAACCCAGAAGGAATCGCTCCTAGCCCTTGATCTCACAAGTTGGGTCACCTATAAACCTGACAAGAGATCCCCCTGCTCATGGGAAGGCAGAGTCCTCCCTCCTCCTGCAGTAAATCCCTCTGAGTCCTAACACAGGAGCTGTGCAGACACTCAACACTGCCCAAGTACAGATGACTGGGACCCAGGGAGGTGCCCCATGTTACCAGGAGGACACATGCTTGGGGCCAACCACTGGCCTCCTGCCTCTGGAACACAGACTTTACATAACACCATCCAGGCCTGTGTCCCATCCTCCCCCATCAGCCATGTCCCAGGTCAGCCCCACAGAATGGTTTTCATGATATGGGACTAACAGGGCAATGGAGGCTGGAAATCCAAGGTGAGAAAATATACTCTTGCTACTGTACATTTGGTTATTAAACATCACTGGGAAGCTTTGTTTTAATTTTATTCCAGTTTAATAAAAGCCTCCGAAATATGACATACTATGCAGGTATTTGACTTCTAAATATTTCTAATCACTTCATTTTTACATTATTCTTAATAATACAAAGTTTATTTGCTTAAGAGTAAAGCAGAGCTCAGTAGGACCTGGGGATTATCAGAAACAGTCCCACAGGCCCACGCCAGCTTGTGGCACTAACACAGCCCATGGCCAGGAACTCCCAGGGATCTGCACGTGCTCAGGCGGGATCCGCACCAGAGAGCGCCTTTCAGGGTGGCTCACCCTGGGTTCCACTGGTGGGCTTTGGAAACCCTGATGCCTGGGTCCTTCCCCCGACACACCAAGTCACTTTGTTTTACAGGAGGCCAGGCACTGGGTCTGCTTAATTGTCTTTAGGTAATTCTAACATGCCGCAAACTTGGAGCGCCCCTTGAGGTGGTAGAGAAAATGCCACCTCCTGAAATCTCGGTTCCCTAACCTGTGGAGAAAAACTCACCAGGATCAAGAGAAGCTGTATGTCTATGTAGGGGGGATGGTGCCTCAGGAAAATCAACAGGCTGCTCCTTCCTCCACGTCAAGTCCTGTCTCAGGCGAGCCTTTTCCTTTTCCCAGGACTTTGTCCCTGAAGTGTTGGCTGATGCCCACTTGAGCTCACGTATCCCATTAAAAGGTGAGGGGAAAGGAAGCAGCGCAGTGTGGGCCCCCCAGAGTCCCCCAGGGCCCGTGACAGGAGCCAGTACCCATGGGTCTTGGCCACAGGCTACTCTTTTTTGCTCCTGTGACCTTTCCTTATGGCCTAAATCAGGTTCCATTACTATCCCATCAGTAAGAAAAAGGTAGCTTGGATCTTCAGATCCGGCAAACCTAAGGTCTTACAGAAGCAGAGGAGTTCTATCCACTCTGCAATCCTCTGGGAATTACTGAGAAGGTATCAAAAAAAAAAAAAGGTTCTAAAACAGATGGCATCCTGAGATTAATCTTCTTTGATAAGAATAGTACAGGCAAGCATTCAGGAAACATTAAGATTTTGCTAGAATGGCATTGATGATAGGCCCTAACCTGTAGGAACTGACAGGTTGGTTTCTGGGGTGATGATCTTTGCTCTCCTCCTTGTGGTTGGTGTTCCCCCCTGTCCCTGGTAACCAGGGTACAGGGTTTCTGCTTGATATGAATCTGCTATATGCTCACCTGACTGTCAGGGTACAGCCTGTGAAAGTCCTGTGTGGGAAAAACACACTATGGCAGTTAATCCTCATATACACTTGGAGCTAGTGGTGTACATCTTATGCAAGGAAGAAAGAGAAGAAATGGGGAAAGGAAAAGGAAGATATGAGAATAGAGTATAGTTGGTGAAAGGATAGATTTGGGCTACAAATTCTGCTCCTAAGGGCTGTGCTCTGTGGCCATGGCACTGGTCACATGGTACAGAAGCCTGAGTGGGTCACCACTGCAGATACCAACCCAGGAGGGACAGAGATGTGCAGACATCCTCTGTGTGCATGAGCCGCATTTGAGTTGTAAACACTAGGGGCCCTGTGGTAGCCAATCCCATGCCAGAGGCTGGTTCTTGAGGGGCTGAGATCATGCAGCAGCCTGTGAGCATACATGGTGTGACTGGTGTGACAGGGAATTAGCTTCAGCAGGTCATCTGAGCAGAAGGCTTGGGCTTCAGGGCTTGTTCCTCCCACCCCAGCCACCCGCAGTCCCCAGTCCCCACCTGGACTGCAGGGGGCACTGAGACAGTGTTTCAAGATGTAGTCTGAGGAGCCATGAACTTGCGTTAGTATTTGGGTGAGCAGAGCAGGCCGTCCACAAAAGAAAAGACTCAACATCTGTGAATAAGGGTAAAGAAAAATGTGAAAACATAAACTATTTAGAAATTACTGACTTAGACAAACTATAGGATGTCATCAATTTTAAAATTTATTTGGAGTTATAAATAATCTCAAGAAATGTCAAACAGAACAAATTAAATGTAAAGATGGAGAAATGTAAATATGCTTAAGCAGTAAATGTTGCTCTTTTGAAGTAATGCCCAAAACATCCACCCTCATCACCCATCCTGACCCTAGTGAGGTCCTTGGAAATGAGCCCAGAACTGTGTCTCTGTCCCCCGGAATATGGGCCAACAAATGGAAACTGTTGTTTCCCTCAAGCTGATACAGCAAGTCTCATTAAAGTGTCCAAAGAGGAAAACAAACTGATTGCACAAGGAGCCAGATCTGGTCCAGATCCAACCCCCTCCCCACCCCCACCCCAAGGGAGGCACAGGTGCACACACAGAACAGGGCTTTTGCCTTAAGCCACTTACATCTCTTGAGAAGTTAACACCTCAGCATTCAGTGTGTGTGGCCACACAGCTGTAGGTTTTACCTTGAGGTAGTTAAACATTTAACATGACATCGGGTCCAAGCTGCCTATCTCCACCAGACAGGCTGCACTTTGTCAAGGATCAAAATGGATGATTCAAGTTCTGTTGAGGGGAAGGAAAGCCAGACCCCAAAATGCCCCAGCAGGTGGAGCAAGGAGAGGCCCTGCAGGCCCAGCAGGAAGCGTGTTTCTGGAAGGGAAATCTGTGCCATGGTGTGGGGTGAGGTGCAATCTTCGGGGTTCAAAACCACTTTCAATGACCCCATCCCACCCATTCCTTCAAACTCTCGTAGGACTCTGTGGACATCATAGGCCCACACTCACCCATTCTGCCAGCAGTTTCATTCAATAATATCATCATTTTTGTTAAAAAATGTTAGTGATAGATAATAATGTGACATCAAATAACATGTATGTCGCAAATGTTATGTTAAAGTAATAACACATAGGTGTATAATTTTTATATGTCATAACATGCTTGGGCAGCTATACCAAGGATGACAAATGGGGTGACATTTCTCACAGTTCTGGAGGCTGAGGAGGTGTCAGCCAACACAGCTCCTGGGAAGAGCTCTCTTCCTGGCTGGCAGGAAGCTGTCTTCTCTAGATGTCCCGGCACAGCCTGTCCCTGGTGCCTATGCACAGAGGGACAGGGAGCAATCTCGCTGGTGTCTCCTCCAATGCTGTTGGATGAGTCTCCCCTTTATGACTTCATTTAACATTAGTTACCTCATTAGACACCTGGACCTGATTTAGAGTGGTGGGGGACATACTGACATAAGTGCATGAGTTTGGTAGAGAGCTGGCTGAAGCTACAGTTTGCATATGAAAGATGACTCCATGACCACTTATTATCTTTACAGGTTATCTGCCCTGGGAGGGGCAAACTCTGTCCAGATTTGCATGGCCCCCAATACCAGAGCATCAAGGACACAAAAATAAGAAAGTACATGAGTATAATTAGCCCTGTGATGACTGGATTCCAAATAGATCAACACAGAATCAAAGAAGTCCATCCACTAGGGATTATATTGTTATATTACTGTTTTCACTCTGGCAGGGCTATGTACTTGGTTTCCTAAGTAGCTGATCACCTGGGCCAGGGAAAAGATTCAGACAGTACACAGTCTATTAGAAAGTATGTTCAATGTATGTAAAACTTTAAAAATATATGGATATACTTTCAGAATTTGAAAATAAACACCAAGAAAGAAAAAAGTAGAAATGTATGAATCAACAGATTAAATGATTCAGAACACATCGTGAATGAGCCCTGACTCCCCAGCTGCTCTTCTATCAGTCCCACGGGAACCCACTTTCCAGATAAAAAGGGACATGGAGGGAAGGGGTTCAGGCATCTGTCCCAGGTTTTAAAGGAATCCCACCTCACACTCCACCATTTCAGAGTCCAGGAGCAGTGGTCCTAACACACCTGGGCTCCTCAGAGCCACAGAGGTCCCGGATGGCAGGAAGAAGTGTGGCATTCAGGTTTCTACCCAGGAATCAAATCATAAAAGCCCAGCTCTGATGCGTCTTACATCCTGTGCTCAGATCTCAGGCTGTGTCTGCTGGTGAGAGAGGGCAAGGACACACAGCAGGGTGGAATCAGAGCTCCCAAGTCCAGCCTGTTGGTTTCAAATACAAGCTCAGGAAGGAAGGGAAGTAATAATTCTTTGGTCTTCAGACTACCAGCAACCAATTATTTAAGAAAGAGAAGCTATAAAACACATGTGACTTACACATGTTTATTCATTTTACTTATTCATATTTAAAGTGAATGAAAAGCCCTTTTCTTTCCACATAATAATATGGGACCTTGATGACAAAATACAATGATTTCTTCCCAGCAGGAGAGTTAATATGTAGACTGATCTGGATTCATGTTTTGTACTTAGCCAACATGTGAAGACAAAGTGGATTTGCTCTGGGGCAGAGAGTGGCCAGGGCCGCAGGTTCCTGACACAGATTCTAGGAACTCACTAAAGGGATGCCACTCGGTAACACGGGGCTCAAGTCGGGGTTTGCATCTATTTAACTTTAAAAGTAGCAAAAGCCCCTGAGAAGTCAGAGAAACAACCAGCAGGAGATACAGACCCAGGAGATTCATTTTAGTATTTGGCTCATATACTTGGGGAGGCTGAGAAATCACAGTCTTCCGTCTGCAAGCTGGAGGACCAGGAAAGCCTGCTGTATAATCAGGTTGAGTGTGAAGTCCTGGGAACCAAGAGACACGATAGTGAAAGTCCAGTCTGAGGCTAAGGCCTGAGAACCAGCAGCTCTGATGAGTTGAGGCAGAGGGTGGAGGCCCAAGCTCACTAGGAGGGTGAGGAAATCCCCCCTTCCCATGCCTTTCTGCCCTGCCCAGGCCTGGATGGATGGGATAATAGCCTACACTTATGAGGGCAAAGCTCTTCCTCCAGTCCCCTGGTTCAAATGATCATCTCTCCCAGAAATGCCTGCATGGCAACCCCACAAATAGTGACTTATGTGCACGTCCATGGATGAGACCATCTATGCACAGAAGGACAGAACACTTGGTGGGTGAGCCTGTCTGGCTACCTGCTTGATTTCCATGCTTGTTCTGAGGACACTCTTCCACACCACACACACGCACACACAAACACATACACACACACGCGCACACGCACACACACACACCTCCATTTCTTCAGAGAAGAGAGATCCTGGGTACCATGGGGTTCATGTCTGGCCCCTCCCACGGAGGGCCCCCAGCCCCACCCCCAGCTCCTCACACTCCAATTTAAGCATCTCAGGACCAAGAGGCAGCTCTTCACCAGGGACCCTGGGCTGCTTTATGTTGTCCTTAGGGAGCCACCAGCTTTATGTCCACCATCCCCTCTACCACCCATCTTCCTGTTCCACTTTCTGCATTAAGCAGGATGGCCACCAGGTCCTTTTGCTCCACCCCAACTTCCTGGGAATTCAACCTCAGACTCAGACTCTCCTGAGTACCCCTCCCACTCTCCCTCCACCCCTGTGTTTCGACATGAGTCAGCCCACCACCCCCAGGGAACCCCATCAGCTCACAAACCTCAGAGTCCCCCTTCCTCCCCCTTTGCACAGTGCTGACTCCCAGCCCCTGCAGTGTCCCCACCCACTTCTCCTCTCACACATGGACACACCCAGGGCACACAGCCACACCCCATTACTTTCCTTTCACTTCAAGACATGGCCAAGGCTGGGGCCAAGTTGAGCCAGTTTCCTGCCCAGTCACGGTCACACCCGCCCCTCCTGCACCTGCCCTCACTCCAGTCCTTACTGTTGTCACACCTGCTCTCAGAAGACATACTTATATCGGCCACTTCCCACCCTGGCCTTTGTTGCCCCTCAGCTGGCCACTGGGACCCTTCTATCTGATGATGACGTGGCCAGCAGAGACCATGACAGCATGACCTCATAGTTTGCCTGCAACCTGGTGAGAGGACAGTGACCACATGACTCCCCAGTGTGCCTGCATTACAGCTGTGACCCGGTAGCTTGTGTGTGACCTACAGGTGGAAACAAGACCACAACTACACCACCCTCACCACCCACACTCCTCACCTTCCAGCATCCCTCTGTGATCAGCTTTCTCCTCCCAGGGTTCCTGACCCACACACAGCTCTGTGCCGCTCCAAACCTGTGTCTCTCCCTGATGTCACCAGTCCTGCTTCTGTCCTCTCCTGAGCCTGGCTCTCATCAGTGTCCCCGGGGGGGGTTGCAGGGCCAATCTCTGTCCCTCTCTCCTGTCTCTGGCATTCCTGTCTCCTCTCTGCATTACCACTCCTACACCCTCCCTGAGCACCTGGGCTCCAGCCCCCTGCTCTGCTCCCCTTCTGAATCTCTCTCTTCCTCTCTCTCTACCATCTGTCCTCTACTCTCTGCCTACCCTCCCCTCTTAGGCCTCCCTGAACTGTATTCTGATAATATAGTGGGTTTAGTTTTCTCATCAATTGGAGAATATCTGTCTTTCAATGGATGATTTAAGAAATTTAGACTAGTTTTTACAACATTCATTTGTTTTTAACTCTGTCACCTTATTTTATATTATTTGTTTTTAGTGGTTTTCTACTGTTTGCTTTCCTTTTATAAAAGGCCCTGATTTCTCTGCTTATACACTTCCATATGTGTAGAAGGTTTACATCATGCTTTAAGTTCTACTAGGGTTTATCTCTAAGCTTTTCAAAGTATTTTAAATATTTATTGGTCAAATTATCAAGGTAAAAAATATATTCCCCAGAAACGTCTCTTTTCCTTGTTCTGAGGACTAAAAAATGGCCAAATGGTGTAAATGTTGCACAAAAGAGGCCAAATGCAGAATCACATTGTATGTTTCCTTTCATGTGGAAGTCAAAGCTGGGGGTGGTGGCCTCTGTGTGGCTGGGGGAGCCCCTGGGTCTGTCAGGCAGGGGGAAGGCCAACTGCAGGGCGATTTCTCCATGTCTTTCAGCACCTTCCACGTGGCTGTTTTCAGGGGCAGAGACAGGTGAGCTTCTCTTAGCACAGCCCGTTCCTGGGGGAGATGCCCACACCGGGCAGTTACATTCCTGGTGGGGCCAGGGGCTTCTTCAGGTCTCCTCACCAGTATTTTCAAGTGCAACTCAGAGGAGTCACATCAGGAATGGAGGAGTAGACATGACTACACAGAACTTTCATTAAAACTCCTGATGCAGCTCTATAAAAATCACTGCTCCCAGGTCTCAGGGGATGGCAGAGCCCACACTGCTTTCCCCCATTCCACTGGGCAGGATGCAGGGGAGCTGCAGGGGATCCTGAAGAGACCCCATTACCCAGCTGGCCCTAGTAGCAAGGGCATCGCCCAGCCGCCTCGGAGTGAGCTAGCCCTGCCAGGACGCTCTCAGTCCTGGGTGTGCACTGTGGCACAGTTTACAGGTTTGCCCTTTAAATATGTGCAGAGAAGCAAGTGTTCCTATGAATCAGGTGCCGGAGTAACGGGGCCTAAAGAGCGGTGGAAATGTGGAGTCAGGACTGCACCTGGGAATGAGCCCAAGTCCGGGCCTGAGGAAGGTGTGACTCGGGGTTGGGAGGAGTGAGGACAGTGTGACAGGGTGGAGATGCAAATCTCTTCTTTTCCATCTAGATCCCCTTTTAGCCTCTCAGCACGGGCACATCCCTGCATATTCATCACTCTCTCCCCTGACTGTTGGCCACACTCTCATCTCTCTGGCGCAGATTTTCCTTCTATATCCAAATAACCTTCACTCTACCAAAACACTGGGATTCCTTAGCTCCTCATTTGTGTTCCTGTCATGTCGTAGGGGTTTCTTCTCTCTGCCAGCTGCTGACAATGAGGCCACCCGGGGACACTGCCTCAGCCTACCTGAGCGGCGGGTCTGCTCCGAGCAGGGGATGGATGGGAAGCACCGTCCCAAGTGTCAGCACCATCTCAGGGAGGGGCAAGCCCAGGGCCGTCCCTCAGAGCTCCCCATCTTCCAAGGCTCAAGAGATCCCAGGATGAAGCCTTGAAAAGAAACCCAGAGGGGTGAGTGCACAGTCACGGGGAACACGGCCTCTCACCAAGCCTCAGCACTCGTGTGTGCTGCTGAAATGCCCTGCAGTGATTGTGCAGGGGGCGAGGACGCGGGCATACAGCTGAACTGCACAGCTATGCTGAGCACCCTGGACACAGGCTGAACTATCCCAGGAGGCGACGAAGTATGTTTCATTGCCTGTGAAATGATGTGATTTTTCCTGCATGTTCTGGATGAATAAACTCTGCCCGTCATTCTGTGAGTCAGCTGGGCACCTCGCCTTGCAGAGGAAGCCGCGCCATTGCTGGTTCGCACCTGGGCATTCCCCGCAGATGTTCCCCCTGCCCGCAGCCAGCCCTGCACCTCCTGCAGCCTGCTCTCCTCTGGCTGGACGCCCTGCACGCCGCTGCCCCAGTCCACACGAGGCAGAGCGGGGTGACAGCAGGCAGGTCTGGGCGGGGCCTTCCTCCCACGGGGCTTGTGGGCCCCTCCTCCTCATGGGGATCCCCTCGCCAGCAGGGGAGCCATGGGCACTGCCTTGTGCCTCTGCCTCCTGCTGCTCCTGGTTTCAATTTCTTGGGGAGTTCAATTAGCTCAGCATTCCTGAGCGGAGCCCTGAAGTCAAACAGAATTGTAATGAATAAAAGAAAAAGCTTCAGAGGAAGGTCTTTCTGAGTCACTAAGTTGGGCTCTTGTCCTCTTGTCAAGGGCAAAGGCTGCCGTGAATCCACACAGGGACCCAGACATGCCCCGCCTTCCCGGCACAGGGCTCCTCGCCGCTGGGCGACATGCCCCTGCCTTCCCTTCCTGGGAAGGAGCAGCAGGCCCTGTTTTTTCCAACAAAGAATAAAGAAATCCCTGAACCAATTCAAAGTTCATCACATAAATATGTGCTCCCCATACACAGGGAGCAAATAAGCCTCCAGAAGTTGGTGTGTTAATAACCAGTATGCACAGCATGGGTGGAAATATCCCAGTTATGTTTCACTATCCCAACAGGATGCTTTCCAGAGCCTTAAAGGCTTCAGTATTAAAACTCAAGTATATTTATTTGTGAAATGTGATCATTGTAAATTCTCATGATGAAGAAAAAAACCGTATTTGATCAACTTTACAAGTGAAATGAGCAGCCTTCCTTTCTCACCGTCAGTTTCAGACTTACTTCCCTGATCAGCTGTAGCTACAGCAAATGCATTGCTTCTCCCAGCAGACTGGGGGGTGATATAAATTCAGCGCAAGTGCACCTCTACAGGGAACATACCATCTCAGACATCCTGGCTGGGTGGCAGAGGGAATTTTTCACATAGGAGCAGCAGAAAAGTTTCAGTGACAAGGGGTGCCCTGGCCCAGGGAGAGGGGGATTGGGGCTGGCTGTGGAGGGCGAATCCTGCTGGCAGGGAGGCTGTGAGGGGCAGGGGCCAGACCCCAGGGGTTCAGCATGCCTGCCATGGAGGTGGCCATCTGTCCTGGGGGCAGGAGGGAGGCTCCAAGGCGCCTCAGGCAGGCAGCTCTGGTCTTCACTTTAGAAGTGTGGGTGGGAGGAAAGGGGCTGTGACGGTTCTCCAGGGGAGCTGTGATAAAGGCCGGGCTGCAGCCGTGGTGGAGGGATGGAGGAGCCCTGTGCCGACTCACGGGACAGTAATGAGGTCGGAAAGGGAGCCTGGTGGCTGCCTGGTACTGGTCATGAATGCCATGCTGTCACCAGTTTTCCAGCACTCCTGGTGATCCCATTCAAGGGTGAATGCAGGAGGGTAGGTGACATGACTTGGCCACAGTGAGGGAGGGGGCATCATGTGTTCTACATCCCCAGTAGAACTTTAACGAAAACTGACTTTTTCTGCTTTTACATATGGCTGCTTAAGGATATGATGCCTGGAGTCATCACAGCCATTCTGTGGCATGAAGGCCAAATGCTGAGATAGGTTGAGATAAAGGAGCTGGGTGACTGCTTGCTGAACCAACTCCACGATTTCCTTCCCCGAGACTCATGCACTGAGACTGAATATGTCCATCCATGATGGCTATTTCTGCTGCATATTCTGTTACATTCAGCCAAAAACTCCCAATACAAGTACTTTTAGAATTTTCTTAAAACTTCATACTTCTATCTGAAGTAGTTAGAATAAGAATTTAAACATCAATTTTCCCGGAGTTACTGTGATTACAATTATATGACACACTGTTTAACCATTTTTCATAACCTCTTTATTTTTAGTCTTAAAATTCAGAATACAGTGAAAATAAGAATATCTTTACCTACTTCATAGGGATGATATGTTACCTGATTAAATTTCTGTATTTGATGTGCAGTTACTGTTTTCCTACTTTGTATTTTGTACAGTCAACAAGCACAACTCCACACAGACGTGCTGCGCCCGGCACTATACCTGCGCAGCATCGGGAGGCTCAGTGCCCGCCTCTCCTAATGAAAATGACCTGTGCCGGGCAGGCTGGGATGCATTGCTGAAGGGTGAGTTCCCGGGTCCCTTGGTCAAAAGCCCTGGAGTCATTCAAAATCTCTTTCTGAAGAGAATCACTTTTTCCCTGTGAATCCTTCACACAGAACAAGCAGATAATTCTAAATTCCCTTCTAAAGGGCAGGGAATTCAGTTATTCTTTAGTGAGCATTTTCTCTGCACCCAAGGTGTCAGAGAGCAGCAGCACATGCACACTCACATGCAGGCCGCAGGGCTCCCCAGCTCGTGGTCTGCAATGACAGTCACAGGCCATGTCACACATAATCCCGGCACACCGGTTCTGGCCTCCTGAAAAACCCAACACAGTCATCTACAAAGTGTAGCTATTCTGTGGACCAGTTTCCTAGCCCCTTAACTCCACTGTGTCTTTAAGAACCTATCATCCTTTTCTGATACCTGGCAAAGAACTCACTTCCTCCCTAGAGTGAAAAGCAGGGCTGCCATGGGAATGTGCCGAGCCCAGGCTTCAGGTTCACATGGAAGGAGGGGGAGGTAGCGACAGCTCTGTGCTGTCATTCAGCACATCACTGAGCACCTAGTTATGGGTCCAGTCCGGGAGCCAGAAAAAGACATTCCTGATTAGACCAGCACTTGCTGGCAGGAGGCAGTGGGAGGAAAGACTCAGAGTATGGTCTCTACTGTTTACCAGGTGAAGAAACTGAGGCCAGGATGAGCACTGAGGGCTCAGGGCCCCTGCCTCCCAGCTTCAAGCTTATGTCACTGGGCCAACAGGTCCAGCCATCTCCAGGACTGGTGGCCCCACATGCCCATAATACTGATGGGAACCTGTCTTTCCATGAGAGGAGGCACACAGCTCCCCACACACAACCCAGTTCCTTTCCTAGCCATGGCATTGACCTGAGCCAAAGAGGATGTGTTTCAAGAGGATGGAAGTCAAGACCTCCAGCATATGCCAAGGCAGAGGTGGCCCTCGTCCCTAGGGACCTATGGGAGGGGTGGGAGAGAGATGTTTTAGGGTCTGTTTTAGATCGGCCCCTCTCCAATCCCCTGGCACACAAAGGGAAAAGCAGCCACCACTCGCCCCCAGCCCGCCACACCGGGGCCTGCAGAGGACACAATTCCTGGAGTCAGCACAGCTTAACAGAGGCAGTGTGCTCCACGGCCTCAGCTCTAGGGGCTCGGCCACTCCCGGGGGTCACTCTGGGAAACTCCTGCCAGGGAAGAGGGGGCTCCCACCACAGTGTCTCCAGCAGCAATGGGAGCCCCACTCCCCTGGAGTCCCTTCATGTCTGTCTGAGTGTTCAGAATGAGGGACGATCACACTGTAGTTAGGGGAGAAAATTCCCAGACCTGGAACTTTAATTTAATGAGGAGACTGTCTGTTCCTCTAACATTGAAGAGCACAAAGGATGTCTAAGCAGCAGGTCCCACTCTCTGAGTAACAGAACCCACATTACCCATGGATGCTGCCTCTGGTGACCAAGAGGAGAACTTGGTGATGTCATGAGCAAGTTTGGACTTTGAATGCCAGTGCTGGAGTTTTGGGGACACCTTCTCAGTCCACTTGCTGCATTCACAGCACTTCAGCTGCTTCTGCAGAGGAGCTGGACCCACATGGGCTGAGCCCACACCCATGCCATGTTCCTGGAAAGGCAGGAGAGGCAAGGCTTCCCTTCCTAACCCAGAGTCATGGGCTCCCAAATTCTCTCCATTCCCCTATTCCCTCCCTGAGCAGTGCCTGCCACTGTCTTGGCCTCCTGAAGCACCCCAATCTGCTGGCTCTCTCCAGGAACCCCTTCCCAGCCTCCCCTCTCTCCATGTCTGTGCCAGGCCCCTCCCAGGTAGGGGATCACTGGGTTCTCCCTCCTGCTGACCCAGCAGTGCCTCCCCGCCAGCCTTTCTCACCCAGAGACAAAGAAGAGAGTCCTCCCCCAGGAGAGGGCTGGGCAGGGAGACCCCTCTGGAAAGAGTAAGACCAAAATAAATTTGCTAAGCCCAGTTACCCAGCACTTTTAAAATGTGGCAGTTCTGCTAGGGGAAACAGAACTGTTAGGCAGGAAAATAGATATGAACAGGACAGACACTAAAAGGGACTCAAAGAGTTAAGCATTTAAATCTAGAAAGCCAGAAAAGACTCATTGAGTTATAGTTAATCAGTTAAAGCTCCAAAGGCCAGAAGTAACTTGGAATGTCCTCTTGTCAAGGGCAAAGGCTGCCATGAATCCACACAGGAAGCCAGACATGCCCATGCCTTCCCTGCACAGGGCTCCTAGCCGCTGAGTGACCTGCCCCTGCCTTCACTTCCTGGGAAGGAGAGCATGCCCTGGTTTTCCCAACAAAGAATAAAGAAATCCCTGAACTGATTTGAAATTCATTGCACAAATATGTGATTTTCACATAATTTTCACAAGAATTGTGATTAATTTAGCAAACAAGCCCAGCTATAAGCAACATAGTGAAGACAAGAAAGATTCCATCTTAAAGCTAAGATTGCATTTTAAAACCCAGGAAGTTAAGAAAGTAAGATTATTAACATACTCTTTAGCAAACAGACAGAAACTCAGTCCACCCTGGGGGCAGGGCAGGTGGTCTTGATTGATACTCCCAGACCAAGAATCTGCTCTCCTGGGAAGATATCAGAGCAGTAAAGTTCTAGTGTTATGGCAATTTTGCAGAATTACCAGGAGGACTGATAAGAAGAGACTTAATATCTCATCAAAGATGAACATTTTGGGAACATTAGCAAGTCTACATCCCAAGCCCTTTGTCACATTCCTGAAAATCATTAACCACCACCTCTGAAACCCCAGACCCTAAACCCTGAGGCTTCCCTCTCTCTGAGGTCACCTGTACTTTATAACTGCATAGCCTTAAACTTTTTCTCAACTTTTCAGGGTGCTTCGTCTATGAGGTAGCCCACACAGCCATTTCCCAGAGTGTGCACTTTCTCTCTTTAAATAAAACTTAAACCTTTCAGGGCACCTCTTCTCCCTGAGGTCACCCACACTTTTTCTCTTTAATTAACTTTAAATAAAACTTTTACTCTGCTTCACTACTGTGTCTCTGCCCTTCACTTCTCTGTTGCAGCGGAGACAAAAACTGAGGAAAATGAACAACACCCCCTAACACAACCAAACATGTCAGAAACATTCCTTAGCCACATCAGATACATTTGTTCACAGCAACGCAAGGGAATCACAGGAGAGAGGGACCCTCAGAGTCACCAGGGACCCCCATTTCCCAAAAGAAACCCCACTGCCGCCAGGGACACCCACCTCTTTCTTGAATGAGGTTTCTCTGGGAGTCAGATGGGGCGGCTCATCTGCAGGGCCTGGGTGAACGCTGTGGGGCTGCGGGCTGAGGCCCAGCACTCTTCAGGAATTGGCTCTATTTCCCGGGTGGAGGACCACTTGATTCCAGAGAGGATGAGATTATTTTTAAGCAACCACACACCTTGGCCTCGTGAAATAAAATGACATTTTGTGGTTCCCCATGGTGGTCCCACAAACGGCTGCAAGTGGCCCTCGCTGTGCTGTGAAGATGCCCTGCAGCCATTCCCACCTGCGTCACAGGACAGAGCACCTCACTTGCCAACCAGGACCAGAAAGAAAACAGGCCCGGAGGGCTCAAAGAAGATAACTGGGTCCGGCTCAGCTTTCCCCGGTGGAGTCCTTTAGGAGAATACTTAGCAATCCTAATTGTTGCTTCCTCTCTCACGGAGAGGGCGTCGGAATATTCATCATCTGCACTTTCAGGCAAGGGCCTTGCTGTGTTGGTTAGCAAGCCTGTCCCCTGAAACCACCCTGTTGCAAGACAGATATTAAACATATTCCCAGCAAAGGGTCTCTGGCGCAGGGAAGCAGAATACGCTGGTGGGCTGCGCTCAGGCCACGGTCGCCAGCAAGAAGCTGAACGGCTCTTAACCTACACGGAGGGCAGCCCGACGGAGGTGTCCTGCCCCGAGGGACCGCACCGCGCTGAGCAGGCCCAGCGGCCACGCGGCCCAGGCACTCCTGGCCAGGTGGCCCCCACAGGCCCTTCCCATTACGGCACCCAGTGTGACTCGTCCGCACCAGGGCCTGCCGACCGCCCCGTTCCCGTTCCCGGTCCCGGGCGTCCGGGCTGGGCCTCAGGGGTCCGCGTCCGCGGGGCAGAAGCCGGGACAGAGGCCCGCGGGGCCCCAAGGGCCGCTCCTCCTCACCTGCCGGGCCGGGGTAGGTGGCGCGCGTCGGCTCCCAGGCGGAGGTGGCCGGTCTGCCTGGCAGGTGGCGCTCACAGCTCAGCGCAGCAGCCACGCGGGTGGGTGGGGGTCCGGGTACCAGGCCCGGGCGGGGCGGTGAGCGGCTCAAGAGCCGACCACAGCCCGCCGGCGGGCGGCCGGGGAGGACGCCCCTCGGAGCCCGGGAGTGGGGGACGAGGCGGGACCCGGGCCGGCGCCACCCGCACCTCCGCCCTCTGGGGGTCGGGTCTGGGCCCAAAGGGGAGGCGCTGCCGGCCTCTCCTCTGCCTTTCGGCGCCGCCTCCGCCCTCCTGCGGGACTCCGACAACCCAGGTGGCAAACCTGGACGGTACTGTGACTCTGGCTGGCGTGCCCTCGATGTCCCCGTCTCGCCCCAGGCGCCTGAACTCTACGGGTGCCCCGTGGGGTCGTCCAGGGACCCCCGTCTCCACCGGCCCGAACCCAGCCTTAGGGGAGGGTGTCCTCACTGGAGGGTATACCATTGTGTATATGTACAACATCTTCTTTATCCATTCATCTACTGAAGGACACTTAGGTTGCTTCCATTTCTTGGCTATTGTAAATAGTGCTACAGTAAACATAGGGGTGCATATGTCTTTCTGAAACTGGGCTGCTGCATTCTTAGGGTAAATTCCTAGGAGGGGGATTCCTGGATTAAATGGTATTTCTATTTTGAGTTTTTTGAGGAAACTCCATACTGCTTTAAACAATGGTTGAACTAATTTCCATTCCCACCAGCAGTGTAGGAGGATTCCCTTTTCTCCACATCCTCGCCAACATTTGTTGTTGTTTGTGTTTTGGATGTTGGCCATCCTCACTGGTGTTAGGTGATATCTCATTGTGGTTTTAATTTGCATTTCTCTGATGATTAGCGATGTGGAGCATTTTTTCATGTGCCTGTTGGCCATCTGAATTTCTTCTTTAGAGAAGTGTCTATTCATGTCCTCTGCCCATTTCTTAATTGGATTATTTGCTTTTTGTTTGTTGACGTGTGTGAGTTCTTTATATATTTGGGATGTCAACCCCCTTATCAGTTACATCATTTATGAATATATTTTCCCATACTGTAGGATGTCCTTTTGTTCTACTGATGGTGTCCTTTGCTGTACAGAAGCTTTTCAGCTTGATATAGTCCCAATTGTTCATTTCTGCTTTTGTTTCCCCTAACTGGGGAGATATGTTCATGAAGAAGTCTTTCATGTTCATGTCTAAGAGATTTTTGCCTATGTTTTTTTCTAAAAGTTTTATGGTTTCATGACTTACATACAGATCTTTGATCCTTTTGAGTTTACCTTTGTGTATGGGGCTAGACAGTAGTCAGGTTTCATTCTCTTACAGGTAGTTGTCCAGTTTTTACAACACCAGCTGCTGAAGAGGCTGTCATCTCCCCATTGTTTATCCAAGGCTCCTTTATCAAATATTAATTAACTGTATATGTATGGGTTAATGTTTGGATTTTCTATTCTGTTCGACTGGACTGTGGGCTGTTTTAGTGCCAATACCAAATTGTCTTCAATACGGGTCTCTGTAGTAGAGCTTGAAGTCAGGGAGAGTAATTCCACCTGTTTTATCCTCCTTCTCAGGATTGCTTTGGCTATTCGGGGTCTTTTGTGGTTCCATATGAATTTTAGAATTATTTGTTCCAGTTCATTGAAGAAAGCTGTTGGTAGTTTGATAGGGATTGCGTTGAATCTGTAGATTGCTTTGGGTAGTATTGCCATTTTGACAATATTTATTCTTCCTAGCCAAGAGCATGGGATGCATTTCCATTTGTTACTGTCCTCTTTAATTTCTCTTAGGAGTGTCTTGTAGTTTTCAGAGTACAGGTCTTTCACTTCCTTCCTTAGGTTTATTCCTAGGTATTTTATTCTTTTTGATGCAATTGTGAATGGAATTGTTTTCCTGATTTCTCTTTCTGTTAGTTCATCATTAGTGTATAGGAAAGCAACAGATTTCTGTGTGTTAATTTTGTATCCTGCAACTTTGCTGAATTCAGATATTAGTTCTAGTAGTTTTGGAGTGGAGTCTTTAGGGTTTTTTATGTACAGTATCATGTCATCTGCAAAAGTGACAATTTGACTTCTTCTTTACCAATCTGGATGCCTTGTATGTCTTTGTTTTGTCTGATTGCCGTGGCTAGGACCTCCAGTACTATGTTGAATAACAGTGGAGAGAGTGGGCACCCCTAAAGTAACATTTTTACAGACTATTAAGAGTTAGCTGAGGTAGCTTGACCAAGGCATACTAGTTAAAAATAGAAACCTTTAGTGTGATTGGCTAAAATATGGCTGGCATTCTGAACCTATA
>JAQQAC010002701.1:34320-65683 GCA_029783875.1 Phataginus tricuspis | reverse complement strand
CCTGATTGCCGTGGCTAGGACCTCCAGTACTATGTTGAATAACAGTGGAGAGAGTGGGCACCCCTGTCTTGTTCCCGATCTTAGATGAAAAGCTTTCAGCTTCTCGCTGTTAAGTACGATGTTAGCTGTGGGTTTGTCATATATAGCCTTTAATGATGTTGAGGTTCTTGCCATCTATGCCCATTTTTTGAGAGTTTTAATCAGGAATGAATAATGAATTTTGTCAAATGCTTTTTCAGCATCTATGAAGATGATCACGTGGTTTTTGTTCTTTTTTTTGTTGTTGTTGTGGTGGATGATGTTGATGGATTTTCAAATGTTGTGCCATCCTTGCATCCCTGGGATGAATCCCACTTGATCATGGTGTATGATCCTCTTCATGTATTTTTCAATTCAGTTTGCTAATATTTTGTTGAGTATTTTTGCATCTATGTTCATCAGGGATATTGGTCTGTAATTTTCATTTTTCGTGAGGTCTTTGCCCGGTTTTGGTATTAGGGTTCTGCTGGCTTCATAGAATGAGTTGGAAGTGTTCCCTCCTCTTCTAATTTTTGGAAAAGTTTTAGAAGAATGGGTGTTACTTTTTTTCTGTATGTCTGGTAGAATTCAGAGGTGAATCCATCTGGTCCTGGGGTTTTGTTCTTGGGTAGTTTTTGATTACCAATTCAATTCCATTGCTGGTGATTGGTCTGTTTAGTTTCTCTGTTTCTTGCTTGGTTAGTCTTGGAAGGTTGTATTTTTCTAAGAAATTGTCCATTTCTTCTAAGTTTTCCAGCTTGTTAGCATATAGACTCTCATAATATTCTTTTATAATTCTTTGTATTTCTGTGGAGTCTGTTGTTATTTTTCCTTTCTCATTACTGATTCTGTTTATGTGTGTAGATTCTCTTTTTCTCTTAATTATGTCTGGCTTGGGGTTTATCTATTTTGTTTATTTTTTCAAAGAACCATCTCTTGGTTTCTTTTTTTAATATTGTTTTATTCTTCTCAATTTTATTTATTTCTTCTCTGATCTTTATTATGTCCATCCTTCTGGTGACTCTGCGTCTCATTTGTTTTTCTTTTTCCAATTTCAGTAATTGTTTCTTTAGACTGTTCATTTGGGAATGTTCTTCCTTCTTTAAATAGGCCTGGATTGCAATATACATTTCTCTTAGAATTGTGTTTGTTGTGTCCCACAGAAGTTGTGGCTTTGTGTTGTTGTTGTCATTAGTCTCCATATATTCTTTGATTTCTGTTTTGACTTGGTTATCGATGCATTGATTAATTAGGAGAATGTTGTTATGTCTCCATGTATTTGTGAACGTTTTTGATTTCTTTCTAAAATTTATTTCTAGTTTTATACCTTTGTGATCTGAGAAGTTGGTTGGTAGGATTTCAATCTTTTTTAATATACTGAGGTTCTTTTTGGACCTAGTATGTCGTCTGTTCTGGAAAATGATCCATGTTCACTTGAGAAGAATCTGTATCCTTTTGCTTTTGGGTGCAGAGTTCTGTAGAGGTCTGTTAGGTCCATCTGTTCTAGTGTGTTGTTCAGTACGTCTGTGTCTTTTCTTATTCTCTGTCTGGTTGATCTTTCCTTTGGAGTGAGTGGTGTGTTGAAGTCTCCTAAAATGAATGCATTGCTGTCTATTTCCTCCTTCAGTTCTGTTAGTATTTGTTTCACATATTCTGGTGCTCCTGTGTTGGGTGCATATATATTTATAATGGTTATATCTTCTTGTTGGACTGACCCCTTTATCATTATGTAATGTCCTTCTTTATCTCTTCCTACTTTCTTCGTTTTGAAGTCTATTTTGAGTGATACAAGTACTGCAACACCTGCTTTCTTCTCTTTGTTGTTTGCATGAAATAAATTTTTCCATCTCTTCACTTTTAGTCTGTGTATATCTTTGAGTTTGAGGTGAGTCTCTTGTAAGCAGCATATAGATGGGTCTTGCTTTTTTATCCACTCTGTTACTCTGTGCCTTTTGATTGGTGCGTTCAGTCCATTTACATTTAGGGTGATTATTGATAGATATGTACTTATTGCCATTGCTGGCTTTAGATTAGTGGTTACCAAAAGTTCAATTGTTGCTTCTTTACTCTCTAGCAATCTAACTTAACTTTCTTGTTAAGTTATCAAACTTTCTTGTTAAGTTATCAAACACCGTCTGATGTTTCTTTATCTCTCCCTTCCTATTCTTCCTCCTCCATTCTTTATATATTAGGTGTTTTATTCTTTGCCTTTAGGTAGTATTTGGATGGTCTGCTTTCTTTGCTATGATTTTATTTTCTCTTGTGACATATTTTTAGCCTTAGAGGTGCTTCCCTCTAGAGCAGTCCATTTAAGATATTCTGTAGTGGTGGTTTATGAGATGCAAACTCTCTTAACTTTCATTTGTCTGGAAATTGTTTAATCCCGCCATCATATTTAAATGATAATCATGCTGGATACAATATTCTTGGTTCGAGGCCCTTCTGTTTCATTACGTTAAATATAGCATGCCATTCTTTTCTGGCTTGTAAGGTTTCTGTTGAGTAGTCTGATGATAGTCTGATGTGTTTTCCTTTGTAGGTGATCTTTTTTCTCTCTCTAGCTCCCTTTAATACTCTGTCTTTATCTTTGATCTTTGCCATCTTAATTATTATGTGTCTTGCTGTTCTCTTCCTTGGGTCCCTTCTGTTGGGAGATGTGTGGGCTTCCGTGGACTGCGAGACTCTTTCCTTCCCCAGCATGGGAAAGTTTTCAGCAATTATTTCTTCAAAGACACTTTCTATCCCTTTTTCTCTCTCTTCTTTCTCTGATACTCCTATAATGTGAATATTGTTCCGTTTGGATTGGTCACACAGGTCTCTTAATATTCTTTCATTCCTAGAGATCCTTTTATCTCTCTCTGCCTCAGCTTCTCTGTATTCCTGTTCTCTGATTTCTGTTCTGTTAATTGTCTCTTGCATCTCATCCAGTCTGCTGTTAAACCCGTTGATGGCTTGTCTGATTTCTGCGTAGTCTTTCCTCACTTCCCTCACTTCCTCCCTCAGCTCTTGCACATTTCTCTGTAGATCCATCAGCATGCTTATGTCTTTTATACTAAATTCTTTTTCAGGAAGACTGTGCATGTCCATCCCTTCAGGTTCCCTCTCTGGGGTTGTCTGGGTCTGGAGCTTTGTCTGTCCCATATTCCTCTGTCTTTTCATAGCTATAGAAGTGGTTGCTGGTAGTTGCCATGTATGTCAGCTGGGCTCTTTATGACTTTAAAAATGAAAAAAAAAAGAAAGAAAGAAAGAAAGAAAGAAAGAAAGAAACAAAAAGAAATAGAAGGAACAACAACAACAACAACAAAAATAAACACCCACCGTTATTGGATTCTGTGGGGATGCTGTAGGTGGCGCTGTTGCTCCACTATTCAAGAGCCGTGGCTGCGCCGCTCTGCAGGGCCCTTTATACCTCTGCCTCGTGGGGTGCCTAGTCCTCTCAGGTGTAGCTGCACGTTGTGTGCTTTCCTGTGTATTCTGGTCTCTCTTTTAAGAATAGTTGTATTTGCTGTGTTTTTGTGGATAAATATAGTGTTGAGAGGATATTTCTGTTGCCCTGCTCATGTCCCCATTCCAGGAAGTCTTCACAGCTGAATTTTACCAAACATTTAGTGAAGACTTAATACCCATCCTCATTAAAGTTTCAAAAAAGTAGAAGAGGAGGGAATAGTCCCAAACTCATTCTATGAGGCCAAAGTCACTCTAATACCAAAATCAGGTAAATACCCCACAAAAAAAGAAAATTACAGAGCCATATCCCTGATGAACATAGATTCAAAAATACTTAACAAAATATTAGCAAACAGAATTCAAAAATACATCAAAGAGATCATCCATCATGATCAAGTGGAATTCATCTCAGGAATGCAAGGATGGTACAACATGTGAAAATCCATCAGCATCATCCACTATATCAACAAAAAGTAGGACAAAAATCACATGATCATCTCCATAGATGCTGAGAAAGTATTAAACAAAATCCAACATTCATTAATGATAAAAACTCTCAGAAAAATGGGTATAGAGGGCAATTACCTCAACATAATAAAGGTCATATATGAAAAACCCACAGCCAGCATTATATTCAACAGTGAGAATCTGAAAGCTTTCCTTTACGATTGGGAATAAGACAAGGATGCCCACTCTCCCCACTTTTATTCAACATAGTTTTGGAGCAATAAGACAACACAAAGAAGTAAAAAGCATCCATATTGGCAAGGAAGAACTCAAACTGTCCCCGTTTGTAGGTGACATGATATTGTACATAAGAAACCCTAAAGAATCCACCGCAAAACTATTACATCTAATATGTGAATTCAGCAATGTTGCGAGATACAAAATTAATACACAGAAATCTGTTGCGTTTCTATATACTAATGATGAACTAGGAGAAAGAGAAGCCAGGAAAACAATTCCATTCCCAATTTTATCCAAACAAATAAAATACTTAGGAATAAACTTAAACAAGGAAGTGAAATACCTATTACCTGAAAACTACAAGACACTCTTAAGAGAAATTAAAGAGGACACCAATAAATAGAAATTCATCCCATGCTCTTGGCTAGGAAGAATTAATATTGTCAAAATAGCCACCCTGTCTAATGCAATCTACAGATTCAATGCAATCTCTATCAAAATATGAACAGCATTCTTCAATGAACCAGAGCAAATAGTTCTAAAATTCTTATGGAACCACAAAAGACCCCGAATAGCCAAAGCGATCCTGAGAAGGAAGAATAAAGCATGGGTAATTATGCTCCCTGACTTCAAGCTCTACTACAAAGCTACAGTAATCAAGACAATTTGGTACTGGCCCAAGAGCGGGTCCATAGAGAGTGGAACAGAATAGAGAGAGAGCCCATTTATAAACACAAGCATATATGGTCAATTAATATACGATAAAAGAGCAATATATATACAATGGGGAAAGACAGCCTCTTCAACAGCTGTTGATGGCAAAACTGGACAGCTACACGTAAAAGAATGAAATTGGATTACCCCATACACGAAAGTAAACTCAAAATGAATCAAAGACCTGAATGTAAGCCATGAAGACATAAAACTCTTAGAAAAAAACATAGGCAAAAATCTCCTGGACATAAACATGAGCGACTTCTTCATGAACATATCTCCCCAGGCAAGGGAAACAAAAGCAAAAATGAACAGGTGGGACTATATCAAGCTGAAAAGCTTCTGTACAGCAAAGGACACCATCAGTAGAACAAAAAGACATCCTACAGTATGGGAAAATATATTCATAAATGACATATCCGATAAGGGGTTGACATCTAAAATATATAAAGAGCTCATGCACCTCAACAAACAAAAAGCAAATAAGTCAATTGAAAAATGGGCAGAGGAGCTGAACAGACACTTCTCCAAAGAAGAAATTCAGATGGCCAAAAGGCACATGAAATTATGCTCCACATCACTAGTCATCAGAGAAATGCAAATTAAAACCATAATGAGATATCACCTCACACCAGTTAGGATGGCCACCAACCAAAAGACAAACAACAACAAATGTTGGCGAGGATGTGGAGAAAGGGAAACCCTCCTACACTGCTGGTAGGAATGTAAATTAGTTCAACCATTGTGGAAAGCAGTATGGAGGTTCCTCAAAATCTCAAAATAGAAATACCATTTGACCCAGGAATTCCACTCCTAGGAATTTACCCTAAGAATTCAGGAGCCTAGTTTCAAAAAAATATGTACCCCTATGGTTATTGCAGCTCTATTTACAATAGCCAAGAAATGGAAGCAACCTTAGTGTCCACCAGTAGATGAATGGATAAAGAAGATGTGGCATATATACACAATGGAATATTATTCAGCCATAAGAAGAAAGCAAATCCTACCATTTGCAACAACATGGATTGAGCTATAAGGTATTGTGCTCAGTGAAATAAGCCTGGCGGTGAAAGACAAGTATCAAATGATTTCACTCATCTGTGGAGTATAAGAACAAAGCAAAAACTGAAGGAATAAAAGAGCATCAGACTCACAGAACCCAAGAACGAACTAATGGTTACCAAAGGGAAAGGGAATGTGGAAGATGAGTGGGAAGGGAGGGTTAAAGGGAAAAAAGAACTATTACAATTAGCACACATAATGTAGTGGGGAGGGGATGGGGTGGGGGGATACAGGGAAGGCAGTATAACACAGAAGACAAATAGTGATTGTATAACATACTACTACGCTGATGACCAGTGACTGCAATGGGGTATCTGGTGTGGGCTTGTTAATAGGGGAGTCTAGTAACCATAATGTTGCTCATGTAATTGTGTATTTATAATAGCAAAAAAAATTTTTAAGGTCTTTTAAAGTAAAACTGTATATAAAATGTAAACTTGGAAAAAATCTTCAGGATCTCAGATTAGGCAAAAAGCCTTAACTTGATACCAAAAGCACAATCCATATAAGGAAAAAATGGATAAATTGGACTTAGTTAAAATTACATTTTTTTTTCCCTTTGTGAAAGACTCTGTTAAGAAGGTAAAAAGACACCACAAGTGTAGGGTATTCTAGACTCCAAAAGAAAATGCCTGAAATGCTGAATCATTGTTAAGATGGTGCCCGCCAGATGCACAAAGGGCGGTGCTCTGCCTGCTTTAGAAAGGGAGGTGATTTTCTGCTTAGGTCTGCCTCCCACTCCTGATTGGTGACTCAAGTCTTCCATGAACGTGATTAGTTCGTGGACACGATTTACCTGTATGATGTGCCTTCCTGCGTGAAGGGCTTGTGACTGCCTGACCTTTGTGCTGATTGGCCCATGAGTACTATATATGCCTTGCTGTTTCTGCAGTAAACGAGTTACTGCTTTGACTGAGCTCCCTGTCATGTCTGTTTGTCCTCGGGAATGAGGGCTGGTGATCAAGCGGACAGCTGGCACTTGCCTCTCCCAATCTCGCCTTTCCGGGGCATGCTCTCCCCTCACTCCTCTGCAGGTTCAGGGGGGGTTCTGTGGAGGGCTAAAAAACCCAACATCTGGCACGCAGCATGGGGCTTGAAGACTCTGTCGACAAACCGAAAGTACTGGCAAGTCGGGCCTAGCGTGGTTCAAGGTAAGTGCAGCCCTGAAAAGATGGGGCAGGCAACCTCTAAGAATGAACCTGTGCTTAAAGTGCTGAGATGTATGCTGAAAAGCCGAGGGTGAGAACTCTCAGATTCCCAGGCTGAAAGAGTCTGGGAGACCTATGTGAGGGTAGCTCCCTGGCCCCCTGTCAGTAACCCTTTTGATTACTCCACCTGGAACGACTGATAGACTGGGGTGAAGATCCCCCTCTGGGAGTATACACTACGCTGTCAGCCCTTAAGGCATGTTTCAGGAACACTCAATCTTTATCACCCTGCTCGGCAGGTCAGGCAACGAGTCCCAGCAAACAGGGAGCTAATAGGCAATGCCCAAAAGAACCAGATAAACCAACTCCTAAGGAGGCATCCACGCCCCCGGAGGAAAGGGAACGGGAATGTTTTGATGAGGGACATCTCTGGCCACCTCCTAAGCTCCATCCTGCCCTGCCCAGGATGGATATGGATCCCTGGGCAGGCCCTGACCCATCAGCGTCTATCGCTGAGAGGCCCCCAAACACCGCCCCACTGCCATCTTATCCAGCATTTCCAGCAACCGTTAACTCTGGCGGGAATGGGCCGGCACCACCATCTTATCAGGCATTTCCGATAAATATTAACCCTGGTGGGAACAGGCCAGCCCCGTAGTACCTCTGGGAGACCCAAGAGCTCAAAGAACTAAAGAAGGCAGTCTCGGAGGATGGGCCTAATTCCCCATGGGCTGAGACCATCCTCCAAGGGTCAGTTCATCAGCACTGTACTACTCAGGATTGGAAGAGCTTGACAAAGGCAGTCCTTCCTGGTCCCCTGTTCCTTAAGTGGTGTGTCTTCTTTAAGGAGGAATGCCACGTCCAGGCAGAGAGAAACCAATCTGCAAACCCCCTGATTCCCATAACCTTTGGGATGCTCTTGGGGACCAGTGACCAGTTTACTACAGGTCTCCAGCAGGCTGCCATTCCCGCCCCTTATCAGGAGCAAGTAAGAGCCCTTGGGCTGGTCGCCTGGAAAAAACTGGAGGAAGGCCCCTCAGAACCGCCAATTTCCGGAATCACCCAAAAGCCCACTGAGGACCTCCCGTCCTTTGTAGATAGGGTGGAAAAGAGCTTGCAGCATAAATTTCCCCCATGGCCCTTGTGGGATAAATTTGTTAAAATGTTGGTTTGGAAAGGGATGACTAATGACAACAAGTTGGCCTGTGCAGGACTAAAAGATCGATATATGGAAAGGTGGATAGTCCCCACCAAGGATGTGGGCACCCAAGCCCACCACCAGTCCCAGACTGTGGTTGCCACCTTGCAGGCACAAATGGCCTCATTAACGGAGGCCTTGACCACAGCCCTCACTTTACATTCCCCAGGGAGCAGAGCCCGGGACAAAGGGGGGAGAAATCAAACTTGTTTTGGATGCGGTCAGATGGGACACTTCAAGAGGGAGTTCCCTAATGACCATGCTACAAAAAATAGCAGTGGCAATCAAGGGGTTCTCCTGATGAACAGGAGGGGACAGAGCCCACCTAGGACACCCTGTCCCAGGTACAGGTAGGGGTTCCATTGGCAGAAAGACTACAAGTCTAAGTTTGACCTCCAAGGCAACCCTTTAAACTAGGGGAGGGGCAACCTCCAGCTCTGTTAGTCCAAGGAGGAAGGAGTTCTTCTGATTCCCCCAGGGCCCATTGGACAGTGCCCATAATACCAGTGGTAAGACCAAAGATGGACACATTCATATCGGGGAAAAACGTTCCACTGCCTAATTGACACAGGGACAGACCGAACTGTGCTTAGAAAGGAGGAAGTTCCCCTCCACTGGAGGCTAGTCCCGGGACCGCCTTTACTAGGGGTCGGAGGCAATGTGACCTCTGAGGAGACTAAGGACTGGCTTAAATGGGAAGACATAGATAGCAACCATGGGGATGTTGTTAACCTACTCCCTGCCTTGGTGTCCTCTCATATTCGGCTAGATAAAAATCCCATAACCCCCTTGATGATTCAAGTGAGGTCCTTGTTAATAGGACGATCTAGACCCACATTTGTGCAACATCTTCGAGGACACCAAGGCTTACCTGGACTCGTCTCCTGGGGGAATCTGATGACTGATCAATTGGCGTCCTCTGCTGTTCAGACCATATCTGCACAGCAGACTCTAGACCTCCAATGAGCCCAAGACCTCCACGACCTTACTCACCTTAACTGGTGGGGGCTTCATCACAAATTCCCCCATATTCCCATCAAGGACTTAAAGAAAATCATTAGGACTTGTAAATCCTATTTACCATTCCTGCAAGTTCCACCCTTGCAATCCCCAGGAGTTAACCCAAGAGGTCTGAAACCAAACTGTCTCTGGCAGACTGATGTCACTCACTATGCAGCCTTTGGAAAACTAAAATTTGTGTTTCTCTCAGTTGATACATACTCCCATGCTTGCTGGGCTACTGCCCATATGAAAGAAAGAGCCAAACATGCTCAAAGCCATTTTTTGCAATGCTTTGCTACCCTAGGCCTACCACACCAAGTAAAAACAGACAATGGCCCCTGCTTTATTAGCAAGGCCTTGCAAGAATTTTTTGATAAATGGCACATAAGCCACTCCACAGGGATCCCATATAACGTGCAAGGCCAAGCAATTGTAGAGCGCCAGAATAAAATGCTGAAAGACTTATTACAAAAACAAAAAGGGGGAACAAACCCCCACGACCAACTGTGAATGGCTCTGCTTACATTAAATATTTTAAAATTTTCAAAGGATCTACCCTTAACAGCTTTTCAGAGACATTGGACAAACCAAACGCCATATGCCAAAGTTGAAGTATGCTGGAAAGACCAGCTGACTGGGCAATGGCGAGGACCAGACCCACTGATAAGTATGGGCAGGGGATTCGGATGTGTATTTCCTATAGGAGATCCGAATCCAATTTGGATTCCTGCCCAGAATTTGAAATTTTGCCCACAGTTGAGCAATGACCAAAGCCCAGGAAGAGACCAAAATGGCCGAAAAACAGACTAAGACCTTATCTAATAGACAGAGAAAGAAATTATGGTGTCTATGTAATCCCTTTAGCCGCATGCTTACTTGTCCCTGGTGCAGGGGAAAGGGAAAACAAAAAGGAAAATTCAAGAGAGCCACCCGCTCTTGAGGGTCCCCTTGTGCTTCTCTTCCAGGAAATGCCCTTGTCGCAGTGCCCTGGTGGACACTCTGCCTGTTAGTGACTGGCTTCGCTGACTGCCGCTGCTGCTGGACTGATCCTTTACAGTCTTCTGGGGGACTTGAAGCATAACAACCTTACTAGGGACTGAAGAGTCCATCTCCACCCGGCCCACCCCGGACACCTCCGAAGAAATTCTCCGAAGGAACCAGATTCAAAGAGGACTTTGAGATAAGATTCCAGATGTCCCCCTTTATTGTTGTTGTGTTCATATTGACTATAGGGGCACCTATAACCCAGGCTTGGGGCAATTGGTGTCAACAATGCAATGGGTGCAACTTTGGATTTATTCCATCTACTTGTTATATTACTAGATATAGCTGTGTTGCAGGAGACAACTATTATTTTGCTGCAGTCCTAAGTAAGAGTACTTCTATCTTTCTATTACTTTCCTTTGGTCCTTGTGTTGTTAATAAGCTGATTGGGTTCATAAAAAAATAGGATAAATGCTGTACATCTCATGGTACCTAGGCAACAATATCAATCCCTGTGCAACAATGCATGGGAACCATATGAGAATGGCTTTAACTATCAAGATGTTGAAACTGTAGTCCCATAGCCATGATAAAGTTTTACCCTACAGGTCGCTTGGCCCCCGCCACTGATATATTGGTCTATTGAAGTTTCACCGCCTACTGGATGCTGACACCCCACACCATCACAGTCCCACCTTCGATAAGGTGACTCCGGTAGGGTTCGCTCCTCTCTGGCTAGCGACTAACCTCCATACAAAAACAAAAAGGGAGAAGTGTAGGGTATTCTAGACTCCAAAAGAAAATGCCTGAAATGCTGAATTGTTGTTAAGATGGTGCCCTCCAGATGCACAAAGGGCGGTGCTCTGTCTGCTTTCAAAAGGGAGGTGATTTTCTGCTTAGGCCTGCCTCCTGCTCCTGATTGGCATCTCACCTTCTGCAAACGTGATCAGCTCGTGGACACCATTTACCTGTATGATGTGCCTTCCTGCGTGAAGGGCTTGTGACTGCCTGACCTTTGTGCTGATTGGCCCATGAGTACTATATATGCCTTGCTGTTTCTGCAGTAAACGAGTTCCTGCTTTGACTGATCTCCCTGTCGTGTCTGTTTGTCCTCGGGAGCAAGGGCTGGTTATCGGGCGGACAGCCGGCACTTGCCTTTCCCGACCTCGCCTTGCCGGGGTGTGCTCTCCCCTCACTCCCCTGCAGGTTCAGGGGACATTCCATGGAGGGCTAAAAACCCCGACATTTGGCACCCAACGTGGGGTAAGGGGGTTCCATGGAGGGCTAAAAACCCTGACACATAAGCTTAGAAAAAAATATTTGGAAATCACCTATCCAGAATGGATTACTATCCCTAATATATATAAAGAACTCTCAAAATTCACAATAAAAAAAAAAGAAAAAAATGGAGTGAAACATGAAGAGTTCCTTTACTTGAGACACATTTAGAAATGTGTGCAAATGGGCACATGAGTAGATGTCCAAGATCGTTAGCCATTAGATAAATGCAAATTAAAACTTCAATGAAATATCCCTACATGCTTAGGAGAATGGCTAAAATGAATAAAGACAATGGCAAAAGCTAGCAGAAGATGCAGAGACTAAAGCCTCACACATGGCTGCTGGGAATGTAAAATGGTATAAACATATGGAAAGTAGTTTGACAGTTTTTAAAAGTACAACCTCAATGGATGAGTGGTTAAAAACTGTGTCCACCCACACCATGTATTCCTACTCATTAAAATGAAGGCATAAACTATTGATAAAAGCAACATGCATGAATCTACAAAGTACCAAGTGGGGTGGCGGGGGGTGAGGGGAGCTACTCCTTAAAGGTTATATACTGTGATTCCCTGTGTACAGCATTCTTGAAATGACAAAGTACAGAAATGGAGACCAGATTAGTGGTTGGCAGGAGTTAAGCAGGAGGTGCAGGTGGAAGGGATGTGAATGTGGCTGTAAAAGTTGTGTCCTCGGTGGAAATTCAGTATCTTACGTCCAGGTGAATATGCCAGTTTAATATTAGACCACTGTCTGGCAAGATGTCACCACAGGGGGAAATGGGGAAATGGTACACGGGATCTCTCTGTATTACCTCTTACAGTGCATGCAAATTTACAATTACTTAAAAAGAAAACAAAAAGTTATTGCCCTATCTCATGGACTCTTCCAGCCACTGCACAATTTCTCTCCTGTCCTTATAACACAACTTCTCAAGACTGCTGTATTCACTTCTTTCTTTCTTGAACCCACCTAAATCAAGCTCATGTGCCCCCAACTTAATAGAAAACCATCTAGCTAGGGTCACCTGCACTGACCCACAAGCTCTGGCACCGTTTTTGGTTCCCACAGCCTCTCCCGCACTGCCCCATTGCGGCTCCGGGGCTCATTGGACCGGGGCTCTTCCTCCTCTCCCCTGCAGACTTCTTCCCCTTCTCCCAACCTCCGTCCTAGGCGTCGCTCCCTGGGGATTTTAGCCGGGCTTCAAATGCTGGCCACTGACTGGAATGTCTGTCTCTAGGGCCAGGCTGCCCTTTGCTGAGTCCCGTGCCCGTACTTCCTCTGTGCCCAGGTTCAAGCACTTTCTAGCCCCCCTGTGCTTGCCCAGCCCACTTCATATCGCCTTCCTGATCTCAGGGCGCCGGGGAGGAGCTCATCCAGCTACCGCCCAGGGCACGGCAGGGGCGGAGGCCTGGGGACACTGCACAGGGTCGGGCCGGGAGGGCCGAGGCTCCTGCCGGGAGCCCTTCCCACTTGGTCCGGATAGTTGTGGGCCACTCTAGGCCTGAAGGGATGGCCCGACACATGAGGTCTAAGAAAGGAGACCCAGTGAGAGCTTGCCTGCAGGGACTACCAACGGGCCTGGGCGTCCCTGACGGCTACAATAGCAGAGGCGCTGACGCTGCACTTGCGGGCATGGCGGGGTTCGCTGGCCCTCAGGCCCAGAGCCCGGGCAGAGGTGTGAGTCCAGGAACCTCCGCTTGGAGCCCACCCGTCCTCTTCCCGACAGGCACGACTGAACGGGCCAAGGCCCGGAGTGAAGGCCGCCACGCTGGCTCATTGTGCACACGTCAGCAGCGGCAAGATGCAATCCCGTGGACACGCTCCCTCGAAAATGCTGAGAACACTTGTCATCAAGTTCTTTCATCTTTGGACATAACACAGTCATGAAAAGAGAAGCAGAAAGCACACTGGCTGCTCTGAAAACTGATACTAAAAAGAAATGGCTCTGCTGTTGTGGGCAGTCTGCAGCCCAGAGACAACACTGGGATCCCGGACTGCTCCTCTCCGCGCGGAGCGCCACCCAGTCCCACGGCTTCACTCAGCGCCTGGTGTCCACCTGCTCATGTCTGCGCGGCCCGGGGCGGTTAGGGGCGTGGCTGCGGCCAGGGCCGGGCCCGGCTGTACCCTAGAGGCGTGGTCTCGTGAACGGGCGTGGTTTGCACGCCAAGGGGCGTGGCTGTGCGGGTGGGCGTGGTTGCGATGAGCTTTCCAGTCGAAGAGTCCCGAAGAAGTGGCAGGCACCGCCCAGGGCGGGCAAGCATGCGAGGGCCCGCCAGGGGTCGCCCTGCTCCTCAGCCTGCCCTGCGGAGAGACGTTCTCCCCTGGGCGGCTGAGGGCGGATGAGCCCCCAGTCCTGCAGACCGCACAGTCTGACCGCTTATTCCTTCAGGTGAGTGTTGCAAGTTGTGTATTTGGTTAAAAGCTTCTGAATAGTTCAGCAAAATAGCATGAGCTGTAGTCCCTTTCAGGCTTGTCTCCAGAAGCAGCCTCCTCCAAGCCGTCCCCACCGAGCCATCGGGGCTGGGCTCAGAAGCCTGGGGCGGGGAGGCTTTGTCTGACGCCCAATGGGCTACATTCCAGGAACCCGGCCACCCTGCACCCCTGGCCCTCCGGCAGGGAGGCCACCCCTTCCACTGCATTCCGGGCTGTCCCGCATAATTCTGGGCTACTGTGACTGGCTTTGACCCACCGTGCAAACCGTCCCGAAGAGGACCCGGTGCAGGCGGGTATTGACTCGCATCCCTGGGGAGTGTGCCCTTTGTGTGCGTGAGCAGTGGGGGCCATGCCAGGACCATGGGGGCTCCCCGCCCCGGTCTGGCCCTGAACCCAGGTCTGCACCCCAGCCGTGACAGCCCACCCCTGAGGGTGTGACGGGGTCGCGGGAGCTCACCCAAGAGCCTCCCTGCCCAGCCAGGCAGCAGAGTTGCAAACAATGATAGAACCTTCAATCAACTCCGGAAAATGCAACCCGCAAGAATGTGCATTGCCCCGGGAACTAACCAGAGAACCCCAGTCCGTGGGGTCTCTTCTTGTGTTTCCAGTACATGGGAAGGTGAAAAGTCACGGAGTCATACATTGCTCATCGCTCCTCTCCAGTCCACCTTCTCTGAGACGTCCTCCCCTTTTCTGGCCCCTTAAGTCTCCGTAGCAGTCTCCCCTGCCACGTTCAAGGCCTTTCTCTCCCCTCTCCCAAGGGGCTTCCATCTCACCCATGTAGATATGACTCCCCAAGATCCCCTCTGTGGCATGGATCACTGTGTCCAGCTGCCCTCCTCTCCCCTGGTGTCTCAAAGGTGCCCAAACACTCCCAAGTTGGCTGAGGCCCTCCTGGCCCTTCCTCAGGGCCCTGAGACTGGTCCCACCATCCTTCCAGTGCACCCAGGAGCCTCCCCTGATAACTGCCTTCAACCTGCAGACCTCTCACCCCCACCACTCTGGCGGTGCAGCCACCTCTTGGTGGACGGGACTTTAATGTGGCTTTCTGGAGCTCCCTAGCTGCTCACTGCCCAACCACAGGGATCCTTCCAGAATGCACACCTGACCACCTGGCCTCTGGCTTAAAACCTTTCCCAAGTGTTGCAGGTGTCGGTGCTGCTAAGCCACCATCAGTAGCCAGGGCCCCTCTCTCCCCCGCAGTCCCTGATGTGGGGGACCTCAGCTAGCCCCATAGGAGTTGTGGCCTTCTCAAAGAATAAGAACAGTATCAACATTTGCTTTTCATCAGTGTGATAATACTTTTAGGAACCTATGTTCCTAAGTCACTCTCAATTTACACCTGATGTGTACAACTGTGTTCAAGTGTTTGTAAACTAAATTTGCAATAAAAAGCAGTTTTTGTGCAGTTCTTTACAGCTTACTGAGTAGCTTTCATCTCTGCTGTTTTTAACAAGATTTAATCTTCACTAACAGTTGTGTGAGAGTTAGTATGCCAAATGCATTCAAGCTCTTCAGGCCCCCCCCCATCCTGGCAGGCCCAGTCTCGGGGGCCTGGACAGCAGACCCCATGTCTACCCCCTCAGGGATGGCATTTCCTGCTGAGTTAGGTTGCACTGGCTGCCTTGTGCTGGGAGATAGGAGCTGCCCACTCCTGTGAACAACCTCCTGTTTGCTTTTCCTCAGAATCACTACACGTTGTGGAGTGGTCGCATCCCCTACGTCAGTGCTCAGAGGTCACCTGGGGGCTTCCCAAGAAGCCACGCCCTAAGTGGGATTGCCAGCCCATTCTGACCCCGAGCCCCTGGCACAGGCCTGGGTGTGTAAACCCGAGAACATGCATACATAGGGATGCCTGTGCTTGACATCCAGGTCCTTGGAAAGGTCTGGCAACATTAAATCCGTGCATGCCACGGTGTGGGACCAGGGGACAGGAGAAGCAGCTCCGAGGGATTTAATGCTTTCCCCCAGTGCATTCCATTCCACAGAAGTGCCTGACCAGTGCTCATGTGTGTGCAGCCAGCATGGGAGCACATGCCACCCTGCGGTCCAAGCAGAACATTCGCTGCCAGAACATTTCCAAACTCTCCTCCCCAGGGTCCCCACGCCCCCCAACCCATGGTGGGGACCCACACTTTCCTAGATCCTGCCTCCCGGTGAGCCACTCTGTAGACTCAGAGAAAGCTTGGGGTGGCAGAGAGTGCCGCGTGCTCACACCAGCTGCTCAGTCTTGCACATCTGTGCACACTCGCCCTCAGACCGACTTCCCTGCTCTGTAAAGCAACAAACCAGCACAGCCTTATTAAACCCTGCCCTCCTCCCAGAATAGGGGGCTCTCACCTCCAAAAGTGAAGCTGTATGTCCAAACTGACAGCAGTCGTCCAAACTGAATGGCAGGCGTGCAGTCTTCAGAGTAAGGGAGCTGTGTGCTGGCCAGGGAAGCGGGCTGGCTCAGCCACGCCCACAGGCATCATCTGCTGGCCACCCCCGAGAGTGGCCAGCAGGACCAGGAGGAGGGGACCCCTCGCCCCAAGAGCTGCAGGAAAGCCATCAAGAAACAAAGAAAAGAGACTCTGAGTGAAAGGTCAGACCCCTCTCTGAAAGCTGGGTGACTTCTGCCAGCTGTACCCATTCCAGATTCAACTTTATGAAGGCAGCCAAGTACCAAAAGATGTTTCTCCCTCAGAACATGAACAAGTAAGCGAATACACTGCCTACTTTTTCCTGTCTGGCATTTTAAGAGTGGTCTGCTAGAGCTGACAGACCTGACCAGTGCTCCTGGTATTTTCTCGTTGCCTCTTCCCCTCTAGCCTAGGGCTGTCACCAAAGTGGCAGAGGGAAAGCGTGCTCTCCCATACAACATACACACACATGCACACACACAGCACAAAGACACACAGAGACACACATACACACCCACTACACTTACACACAGGGACATACATACAAGCAGAAATGACACACAAATTATCTACACATAGAGATAGGGACACACACAGATACACAGAAATACATACAGACACACAGATAGGCACATCAACACACACACACCAACACACATGATGGACACACAGGCACACAGAGACGTAAGCCACACAGACACCGTGGGCCAGGTAGCCGGCCCTCAGGGCACTACCCAAGGAGTGGGAAGAAGTCAGAGGCTTCTTGGCTTACCCAGCATGTGACACGCGGAGCCCAAATAGGTCTCCTTACAGGAGATGCTTCTATGAACCTCTCAGACAGAATTGTTTATTTGTGGGGCCTGACTACCCTAAGGGTTTGAAGGCACAGACTTTATAACAATCACATTGCACAGGACCTGGTGTTGGCAGGCCACCCAGGAACAGGCACCAAGGTCACGCAGTGCTTGGAGCCTCCCAGAGCAGGCAGGCACCACCCGCCGCAGTTCCTGGGCTGGCTGCAACCACAGGAGAGCCCACACTCTCAGATAAGGTCCGGAGCCAAGTTTGCAGACTCCTTGATGCAGATTGCCATATACATCGGGCGTGGACACAGCTCTCCTGCACTGTGACCGGTGACCCTGTCCACACAGGGCAGGAGCACCACGAAGCCTTTGACGATCACAGAAATGCTGGTGTGTCCTCACTCATCCCTGAGCTGTCTCTTCTTCCAGCACCAACAATGACATCACTACAGGGCAGTGTGTCAAGGGGGTCCCAAAGCATGAATATGCAGACACCCTGAATCTCATCTGTGCTGCCACTATGGTGACAGAATGGCATCCATGCCCAGGGAGCCTTGGTGTGAAACACCCAACCTGGCCAAACACATGCTGCAAAACGCCTGCATCACTGACGTTCACGTTCTGAGCCCCAACTCAGATGGCAGGGCTGACCGCATCCTCTCTTCTCCCTTCCTCATCACAAGCCCCAGTGGTCCTTGTGTTGCTGCTAAATGTCTGTGGGAGGATTAGCTCCTGCTCCGGGGATGGGTGCATATGGCCTAAATGGTGGAGGAAACCCCACTCCTGCCATGGATTGGCATCTATGTGTCCCAACCCACATGGCAGTAAAGCCCTCACAGTGCAGGGTCCATGCCAGACCAAACCCAGAGTGCCCCACCTGTGGGCTCTGTCACCATGGCCAGCACCCCTCTTGGTCAGCGAGTCCACGCCCACTTGGGGCTCCCTTCCTGGAGGTTGGGGAAAAGGACTGGGTGCAGATGGCATCACTGGAAGCCTGTGGTGTAATTCATGTAGATGGTGCTGCACTATGAAGGGGGTGTCAATTTCTTCACTGAGAAGTGGTTGGGGCCAGACTCAAGAATGATGTGTGATTCCTCAGCTGGGCAGGAAGTTTTTGCCAAGATCTGAGCATTGAGTCACACTTTTCTCGGATGGCTCAGGAAATTCCTAAGGAAAATGCCAATATAGGATCACCCTAAATGTTCCCATCAAGAAGCAGCCTCTTTGGAATTGCCATAGTTGGCTATTCTGAAGCACACAGTACTGGAATGTACAGATCATGATATATTTGTACTAAAATCCCTTTGCTTACATTATAAGTAGTGGTGGGTTTTATATGGGTGTGTGTGTGTGTGTGTGTGTGTGTGTGTGTTTGTGGTTGATCCAGTGCAGGTGCTCCTAGACCTCCTGACAGGTGTGACTCAGAGTGACCCCCAACCCAGTGGCCAACTCCACTTTATGTGGAAACCTGTCTGCAGCAACCCTTTTGGCACGTCAGCCTGTCCCCGGGGTCACCGTGTGCAGGCCTCTGTGGTCCCAGTCTTTGCTGTCTGACTACACGGCCTCCATGTCCTGCTCACCCACTGCTGCCTGCAGGGGGCTCAGCTCTGTCCAGCCTGTGTCCCGACCCCTAAGAGATGCAGGAGGGAGGGGATGTTGGGCAGAGAGCCAGGGCTGCTTTCTTCTTTCTTTTACCAGGTCAAAGGGACCTAAAAAAGAGGGAAAATCAAATGCAGACTCACACGGCTTCCTTTTCTTCACTGCTGTGTAACAAACCAACCTGAGTACCAAAAATAGAGACTATCTTATGCTCCCAGTTGCTGCGGGTCTAAATTCACAAGGGCACCATGGAAACAGCTCATCTGCCCCCAATAGTCAGCGTGCATGGAAGCAGCTGGCATCTGGAAGCCTCTGGAGAGAAACTGGAAGCATCTGGAGAGAAACTCACTCCCTTTGGGGGGGGGCCTGCCTGCCCTGTCACGTGGCCTCTGCCCCAAATCTTGGGCTTCCTCATGCGTGGCAGCTGGAACACAGATGGGAAGCAGAAGCCACCAGTTCCTTGAGCCCTGCACCCAGGACTGGCAGGTGTGTCACATCCACCATATTCCACGGGCCAAGTGGTCACTGAGGCCACAGCCCCTGCTCCTTATGGAAGACTTGTCAAGAAACGTTAGAGCTGTGTTTTAAATTGCCACATGCACCCTAGCCAAGGAGGCAGGGACTGAACAATGAAAGTACAATGCAAGTGATGCTAGGAATTATGACTTAAATCCTGCTTTTTAAAGACATTTTAAAATGTAATGAACTGTGGAGCAACAGGAACACTCATGCAGTGCTGGTGGGAATGCAAATGGTGCAGCCACTTTGAAAGGCAATTTGGCAGTTTCTTAAAAGCCATCTCTTCCCATGCAATCCAGCAACTGCACTCTTCGGTGCTCACCAACAGCATGATACAATGGCCGCTACTTTTGCCAGTTTGCTTGGGATGGCTTGTTACATAACAGTAGATAAAAAGAACCTGAATTTGATTTTTCCTCTTACCAGGTCTCAGTAAGTTCAAAACTTACATTCTCACAAAAACCTTACCCCGGTCTACAGCAGCATTAGTCATAATTGCCAAAACTTATAGGCAATCAAGATACCTGTTAGCAGGTAAATGGATAAATAAACTGTGGCACATTCAGAAAATGGAATATTATTCAGAGCTGAAAAGAAATGAGTTACCAAACTATGAAAAGACCTAAAGGAAATGAAAATGCATATTACTAAGTGAAAAAAGGTCATTTTAAAAGGCTACATTCAAATCATGGAGGAATCTTAGTCCACACCAACAGACCTCAGACTGCACTGGGCAGGAGGTGGACCCCAAGCCCTGTGCCTACAGTTTGACTTCATGAGTCTGGACACTCACATGCACACTGGAGCCCAGGAGGGAAGAACACAGCTCAGATGGCTCACCCCACACCAGAGCCACTCTGGGATTGCTTGGATCCACACCCACGTCCAAGCAAGGGCCCATGCCCTGGTCCACGCCTGGTTCATGCTAGACCCATGACTGGCCCACACCCAGATCCATGCCTGCTGACTGCATTGTTCTTTCCATCACCTGATTTGCAGGAGACTAGCCCTAGCAAGTGCTGTACAGTTTTCCCTACAGAAAATGAGTGATTAATAAGTCATGTAAATATTAGAGCCTGAGGGGTACTGAGAATGTGAGGACGGATCAGATGAACCCTGGACACACCACAGACTGAAGCCTGGAGGGGTCCCTGTGCTGGCCTTGCTACTCGATGCCGACCCAGTCTGGAGGGCCCAGCCCCGAACTGCCCACAGGACAGCACAGCAACGGGAAGCTCAGACAGGTTGCCCTGGGGATCCAGGAGACCATTTGTGCAGCTCTTCACTCAGAGCAACTCAAGGCAGATTTCACAAGGAGCTTTGACATTTCTAAAGGAATGTCAGACTTTAGACTTATCCCTTCTGTTCAACGGCCCCCAGATGAAAGTATCTTGGCTAGTTTTGCAAGTCAAGGCCAATCACACATGCATGGACTTAGGACGCTCTCTCTGGTTTTCCCAGACTACCAGTTATCCCTGGGAGGTTTCTAGAGACTTATAACCCCTCAGAAGTCACTGTGGCCTGGCAGTATTCCAAGTTTAAAATGAGCAATTGTCATTACTGTTTATTGCTAAACACCTATCAGCCAGATACAGCCTCCACCTTCTCCAGCTGATCAAACAGCCACTGGAGTAGGTGCCACCATCTGTGGATGATGAGATGAGGGGGTCCTGTCTACTTGGGTCCAGTGTCCAGTAACAACACAGAGCCAGAGGTCACTTCTGAGGTCCTGGATCTAGTGGTGGAGCAGGACCCCCACTCCACATTCACCCTGCACTGCTCCACAGTTGGGCCTGACCCCAGGGCTGGGACACACTTGAGAAAATCGAACCCAGCTCCTGGGGCGTGCACTTGGGTTCTGAAGGACAGAGCGAGCCAAGTGGATAAACTGCAGAGCAAGGCAGATGCCTCGGCTGTGAACAAAAGGCAAGGGAGGCTGTGTTGGAGGGCAGGCAGGAAGAAGCTGAGGCAAAGGGGTCAGCAGCCCCTTGAGCAAGCACTAGGGAAGGGGTGGCCATCAGAACCTGGGGTATTGGAGACTGTTTGTGCTGAGAACCCAAGAGGAATTTGTCAGGGATTTTGAGAGTGAACACCAGTGCTGGGGGCCATAGGAAGTTCCTGTACCTAAGCAGACAGCAGCAGCGTCCACATCACAGATGCACACCCACAGCCACTTTGATTGGCAGAATAAACATGATGCATCACACCCTCTAACTGCCTCAGAAGGGAGTCACAGGTCACAATGTGGGTGGCACCTGCCAACATCAAGGAGCCTTCATCAGTGTGACTGAAGTCCCGGTTCCCAGCACAGATGCGCCCGTCTCTCCTACAGTGTGTGTTTCCATAGGTGCCATGGCCCAGATTTCAGTCTGCCGAAATGAACTATAACTTTAGGCTTCAGAAATCAAATGAGTGAAAGGTTAAATTGAAGATGCCACATCACTGTCCTAGAGATTTGTGTTGAGAAAAATGAAGAAACTGTTACTGTGAAAAGTCCCTCCTTTTTTGGAGTGTTAAGTGGAGTAGTCTAGGAGAAGCAAACAGGTTCTCCTCTAGTTTTCCTGAAGTTAAAAAAGAGAAAGAGCTCCTTCCGAGTATGCCCTAGGCAACCGCTTCTGGACAGGGCAAAACCAGCAGAGGCCGGGCCGGCGCGGCAGGGACGCGGGTCCCAGTGGTTCGGTCCTCTGCGGGCCGCTCCTCCCGCCGCAGCTTTGCTGGCCCTCCGTCTGCAGCAACGGCTTTAGACTCAGGACACTTTTTCACTCTTCCTGGGGATCCTTGGTCATTTTTATTTGGGTTGTATCTATCAATAGTTACCATACTGGAAATTAAAACTAGAAAGTTTTAAAATAAAAACAAAAGCATTACTTATTAACATGAATACTATTTTGAAAAATTATTTTCTGGAACAAAAAATTTAATGATAAAAATGGCACGAACAGTTTTATCAACCTCTATTCTTTGGGTTAAAAAAAGACAGCTGGACTCTCATCCCTGCTTCTGCCATCCACATATTGCAGTATCCCGTCTTGGTTGAAGGATATGAAGCAAATTGAAAAAAGAGAATCTTGTGGACCCCCCGACAGGGAATCGGGTGCCCAGGAGTCCACGGGTGAGACTGAGACCACCGGTCAGGGCACAGTAGGCACTGGCCAGAGCGTCGCTGTGCCGTGGGCCGCCTGCCTGGCTCCGCCTCCCAGACCACGGGTGGAGGTGACAGTGCCGTGCCATGCGCCAGGGGTTCCCCGCTTTCCCAGGCTCCCCTGCCCTGGGCATCGGGACGCCACGTGAAGCAGAGCCGCTCTGCCAAGACTGGCCACCCTAGACGATGAGAAAAGTGCTGCTGCTTGCACACCACCAGCGTTGGGTCGGGAGTCCGTTATACAGCAAAAGCTGACAACAAAAGGGTTGGTGAGCACCTCATAGATTCTGGATATTTGGGGCCAAACTGAAAAAAAGGGCAAATCTGGGCACACATCAGTTCGGTCACTTATAAGTTCCTAGAGAAAACTTCTCTCTCTGGATCTTCTCATGCATAACCCTGTGTCCCTGAAGAAAGAGTCTCCCAAAGCACCTCCTTCTGGCCCCATTTTATCAAGTCCTAGTGCCGAGGCCTGACAGTCAGTCTTCCCATCCTGTTCTCATCCTTCCCTTTGCAGGGAGCCTGTCATACATGACCTGAGAACAAGCAGCTCAAATCCCACCCAATGGCCCATGGGACCAGAAACACACCCTTGGCCCCAGGCCAATGTGACAGGGACCAGGACAGATGGGGGTGGGGGGTGGGGAAGGGACCCTGAGGGCTCTTGCCTGGCTCCCAACACAGCTGCTGCCTTGAGCCCATCCGTTCCCTTAACAACATCCCTCCCCTGTCACTGGGAAGATGTTCATAACCTACGTCTAGCTGAACTGGAGGGGCTTTAGCTCATGCCACAGCCAAGACTATTTCTTGGCTGTACCACGTCTGCCGGTGCCAGTCTGGCCAGAAAGAAAGTTCAGCTCACAGTTTTGTAACAGATGTTTTATTTATAGGGAATCAGAATCTAGGCATATACATGACACAAATATTATATATAGTATACTTTCCATGACAGAAGTTACGGCACTGCCCACAGAAAGGCCTCAAGTCAAGTTACACACTGTACCTGCTAAAACGTGCACCTGGGGACAGGTGAGACTGACAGCCTTTGTTTTGGCTTAAATCACCTCTGGATGCACTCAAGTAATACTGACTATTTAATGTTCAAAAAACTTTTAATAAATTCAGAGTAAAATTAATTGACATATTTATAATAAAATTAACTGTTATACAGTATTTCCAATGTACAGTGAAGACAATGTACACACTTAAAAGGAAGAAAGAAAAAACAATCTATTGCATCCAAAAGTGAAAAGGTCTTTTATTCATTTTGGGGCTGCTGCAGTTCAGTATTTACATAGACACTTACACCCCTGAGTGAACCCAGAAGTCCAATGTGCAATGCAGCACCGTGGGTGACAAGACCCTTCTAAGTCTCAGAAATCGATGTGAGTGTCCATGCAGTGCACTGCAGGCCAGGCTGATTTTCTGATCATCATTCTATTTATTATTCCAATCATGAGCCACCAGTCTCTCTGCTGCCCCCATGCAGGGAGAGGACGAAGTTTTCTTATCAGACACACACTACATTGTCGCCTCTGCCTCTTTGCTCAGTTCCATGGTGTCTTCTGTTGATGGCATTTCTCAACCTCAGTGTCCCATTAAATAGTCCTGTGTGGAGTCTGAAGCACATGAGTCCACACCCTCCTTCTCAGCATCGTCACTGATGGCACTGGCAGCCGGCTCTCCTGTAAGGGCTGTGCGAGCATGATCATCTGGGTCTATCGATCTGCAAAGGTGGATGGCATTATTTCAGTTTCTCTTCCAGCACCTGCTTGCAGGAATACCTGGGCAACTTCAGCAAAAATAAGCAGGTGTGTGATTCAGGAAGGAAGTGGTCAGGAGGGTTGTATTTATCCAGTACCTATTGATGGAAATTGTTCAATAATCAGAGACTACATATAAGGATAGTTAAAACTGTAGTCTCTTGACTTTCACTCACAAAAATCATCCTATTTTTGGCTAAGAAGAATAAAATACTGGAAAATATATAATCTAGCCAATTTTAAAAATGAAAAGAAGAAACTCATTCATTCCTAGGACTCATACTCAAAAACAGCAATGCAATTACGTTTTACAAATCAGTGCTGTGAAAAGGGTCTCCAGTGACTCCATCCACTCAGGTCAACACAGGCGGATGACAGATGGGTCAGCCTGGGCAGCGGCTGAGGGCTGAGTACTCACCCCCATGGGGAAGCTCTCCTGAAACTATCTGCCCACTTTCAACCACTACAGAAAGCTATGAGGAAGCCAGCAAGAGGCTGGGCGAGACCCAGGAATGACCTGCCTTTTATGAAAAGAAGTACACCAGCTCTCAATGCTCTTCCTGAGAGATGACTACTTCCGTGACCCTGGCCAGACTCAAGGCAGGTTGTACTCAGGAAGGAGCCCATCCCAAAGTCCTTCCAAGCATGCAGGGTGAGGGGACCCTCCACCCCAATCTGCCCCTCTGAGGAAGCCTCCCACTCCCACAGTGCTGCTACCAGGACATTCACGCCTGATTGTCACAGGAGAGGGGGGAGAGGTCACAGGGAACCTCAGTGACCTGGCTGGTAAACAGGGCCTGTTTCTCACCATCGGACCACAGAGTTAGAACTCAAAGCAAAACTCCTGTTCTCAATCTGATGGGTACTGACTTTTCTCAGTAAATAGAATTACTTAGTGGTTCACCTAATTCAACCAGAGAATAAAACATTTTAAATGACATGTATGCTAATAGCATATTCTGGTGGGGGCCAGATAAAGTTTTTAAGAGTAGATAGTGGTATCTAAGACTTACAGTCATAAAATTCTGAGCCTTCAAATAAAAGTTGGGTATTTTCCATTTTTGTTTCCATAAGAAGAAAAAAACACGTAACATGAGAGGCCCACTTTCCAATCTGCTACAGGACTGCGTGGGAGCGACAGGCCTCCACCTCCCCATACCGCCCACAAGGGTGCAGAAGCCGCACCTGGATGACAAAGTCCCTGCCCCGGAAGGCAGCAAAGGTCCTGGGCAGCCTCGTCCGGCCCCACCCAAAGCGGAGGAAGAGGGAGAGCTCCGTGTTGGAGGACTCCGTCCCCTCCGAGACCCACCGGGTCAGGGATGCAGAAGGCTCAATCCCTTTGTATGTCGCCACAGACTTTAAAAGATGCAGCAGGATATCTGGGCTGCTGCACCCCTGGTCGGGGATACACTGCCAGGACTGGCTGATGCTTCAGCACAGGATCAATCACTCCTTTTTAATCCCAAGGCCTGTTTTGCGGAGTGGGCACGAAACCTGAGAGGATGGCTGTGAGGAAGGCTAAGTCCTGTGTGTCCAGGGGGATGTATATTTGACCCCGTGCCCCTCTGCCCCCACCCTGTTCCGTGTGGTGTGGGGCAGGGAGAGAAGCAGGGGGACACTCGCTCCCTGAGCCTGTTTCCACCTCATTCAGAAGGAACGAGCACAGCTCAGATTTAAATTAAGTGCAAGATTTAGAGATTAACTAGGTACTGATTTGGTGGATCCACGCACAAAAGGTAGTTCCAGAGCAGCCAGTTTGGCATACCACTGTCTCCAATTCATATCCAGGGCACAGGGAAAGAAGGGAGACAGGCACAGCCCGGGCCATTCCCTCCGGAACAGCAGCCACCTGCTCATCAGATTCATGCAGCCTGAAGGAGAAAGCTCCCTCTGCATCTCTGTCTCTGGTGACGCAGATCTCGCTCTGCTCGCACCACTCAGCACCAAGGTGGGAAGTGTGCGCCTCATCACAGAGGTGCTCGTGTACAGCGCTCAGCTACACTGGCACACAGAAGGTGGCCTGCAAACTAGCCACAGCTGCATACATCCCAAGACACACCCTCAATATTTGCTGGACACCCTGAAGGAGCCAGAGTTAGACATGCTGGATCAGAGAACCAGGCTCTGAGACCCCTGAAGTAAGAACCGTCCAGAAGTAGATGCTGTGGGCAGGGCCCTGATGACTGGTGAGTCAGGGAACAAGGCAAAAACAGACATGGGACAGCATAGCATAGCCGCCTGACCACCTGCACCCAGAGTCCAGCCAGCAATGCCCAACCAACATGCTGATTCTCGTCCTAACAGCTGACCAAGGACTTCTGGAGGGTGAGGCCCCCGAGGACCAGGCTGTGGGGACTGAGGATGCTGGTGGAAGTGACGATAGGCAGCAGCTTCTATGGGTGGTGTCACTGACCTGCCACACAGCCACCACACCAGCACTGGTGTGGGGACACAGACACCCTGTCCCAGCTCTGTCAGCTGACAGAGAGCATGGAGTGGAGCACAGGCCCTGGGACCTCTGCCAGAACAGTCCCCAAACAGGGGAATTCTGTCTACCCTGGAGTTCCAGTCAGAGCCAGGAATCTAGGTGAGAATAACGCTGACATGACCCTAATCACAGAATAAGCTTTGGTGACCACAGATCAACAGCTTACTGTTACCAGGCCCATTAGTATCTTACCAGATGTGATGCCTCTGGAAAATGCAACCATCCCAGCAAACCATTTTCTACTGTTTTTGTTATTTGTTGAGTCAAAACAACAGGGCAGATGCCCACACACCTGTAATTTATTGCCAGCCGGACCTACTCTGCACGATTATCCAGGGTGATGTGCGTGTACTTGGAGCTTGGCTGGATGTCCTGGCCACTTGCACTTGGCACTGTAAAGGGCAGGCTCATGGCCTCGAACTCCTCTGAGGTGGCCTCACTGTCATGGATGGACATGAGCCCAGGAATGAAATCTTTATCAACCTTTCAGGGAAAAAGGGGGTCTACATGTTGAGTCAAGGTCTTACTTGCACCGCTGGCCCCACGTCACACTTGAAATGCTGTGAGAAGGGGCCTCTGCCTGCCTAGGGCATATCTCAAGGCTGCACAGGCATTTTACATACCAGGAAATAAAAGAGCAGCAACAAGAAAGTACTTCAAAGAGCTAAGGAAAGAACTCATAACCCAGGGAAGTCCTTAAAATTTAACCCCTGAGAGAGCCACAGCAGCTGGTCAGAGGGGGACCCTGCCTGCCATCAGGGCCCCGAGGGAAAGGTGGCTGAGGAAAAGGCTGTGGCCCTGCCCTCTCCCTGAGAGCCTGGACTGCCAGCCGGCCACCTGCAAGCTCAGCTCCTCCACAGTGAAGACAGTGGATTTTCTTATCTGACAACAGGGCCAGTTGCAAAGCACCACAAAACAGATGGTCCATCACGTTCTAGAAGCAAACTGGCCTCGTATCCACAGACTTCTTTGCTACTGGAAGGTAATCTGTGGCCACAGCCTGGGCAACACTCGGGAGTGAGTCAGGACCTCGGGGTCGGCTGTGCCTCCTAACCAGACCCCTGGACCCCCACTGCGCTCTGCACCAGGCACACAGGTCACGCTGCTGCATCCCTGCCCACCGGCAGTTGCCTTGCTGAGGTCTGCCATGGTGAGGCTCATCCGCGCCAGCCGCTTCCAGACAGGCTCAGCCAGGCTGGGCTCAGGGGCCTCCCAGTCCGGGTGGCAATGCCCAGTAACACACCTGCTTGTTCAAAGCACCAGTGACAGGCGATACTTGGAAGTGAATGCAAAACATCCAGTTCATTCAAAACACAGTGGAGACCAGCCTATGTGGGGCCTTCAGGCCTCAGCCCCACCACCCAAAGTCACTGAGACTTAGGACCATCCTTACAACGTTCTGTCCTCAGCTGTTTCTTTGTGTTGCTGTGGGCTGAGATTCTAACTCATCTTCTCTTCCCATCAACAGGCCTGGCCCCACAGAGGCCAGTCCTTGCTCCTCTGATGACAAAGCCAACAGTGGGAGCTTCTCGAGGAAGGACGGTGCCATGCCTAAGAGGCAGGCAGCAACAGGAGGGCTTGGCACAGGACTGCGGGTACCAATGGCCAGGACCCCCTGAGATCTGATCCCAAGTTTCAGATATATTTATGATACAGAAACGGCGTTTCTTATCTTCAGGGCAACCAGGGGAACCTTCTGATCCTGAGCACCCAGCCAGTGACAGCTGGGCTCTGCATGGCCCTGCATACTGAAAAGGCTATATATCTACTGTCACTCCCAGGAGGGAAGAGACACCAAGCTGACTGAGGGCACACACAGCTAGGTAACAGACGTGGGGCTCATTTTAGATGGCTCACCCAGGAAGTGGAACGTGTTTGTGTGCACCGGTGCCCTGGCGGCTGGGCTGAACAGGTAACAGTCACAGTTGGCTCCTGACTCGTCCTTCCCGTTGGGCATCACGGTCAGAAGAGGAGTGAGTCTGTTCTGCAGCTCCTCATGCATCTCAGCTATGGACTCGCTGTAGCCCCCACCACAGTCATCCGCAGATTCACCCTGAGGAAAAGGAGAGTCAGCAACTCAGTCAACCCCACGGGCCCCACAAGGAGTATCCAGGTTCACGCATGCTCCCCCCATGCTCATGGCACCACTGCCCACCCGTGGAACCACAGACCCTTCAGCACACGCAAGCTCTCACCCACAAACTTGACTTTCCAGACTCAGTGAGGGAGGAAAAGGCTGTCAGGACTCAATGAGCTCATCTTCACACACATCTGCCCAAAGACAGACTTGGTCCCATCAGGGCCTGCAAGGCCACTTTTACTCCTTGAACGTTTCACCTAGAGAGGAGAAAGAAAGAAAATATGAAACAGCTGCGACAGCAGCAGGCTCACAGCTGCTATCTTTGGCATTTCACTGGCCAGGATGCCCAGAGCCAACACTGAGCTGTGGCCACTGTCCCTCTCATTACCCTTTACTCTCCTCCCCAGCCTGGGCACCAGGGTAGCAGTCAAGCCAGCACTTTACAGAGCCCACAGACAGCAGCACTTGCATTACCCCAACAACTTTGTGCTGCTGCAAGCACCCCTTTGAACACACCTGTGCATCTAGACTAAGCCACACCTCACCCCTCTACCACAGCTTCTTGTCTCAGATGTCCCTCATCTCCTGCACCCAGACCCTGTGTGGGCCTCAAAGCCTGTCCTTGTGCTCCTTTCCCCATGCTCATCACCATGGGCTTTCTAGCTCAGGCCTGGCACACAGGATGCTGCTGGACAGCTGTGCCCATGGAAGCTCCACTCTGAACATGGGCACATGGCCCCTGCTGAACTGTGTGCATGCAGTCTATTGCCAGTGACAAGCAGCAACCCTCAAGGCTGGTGGTGTCCAAGCAAACACACCCTTGAGAAATCACACCATGTTTGGCAGGTCCCACAGGGCAGCGGCAGCCTGTTTGGTCAGTAACCACAACCCATTCATCCTCACCTTCAGAACCTCAACCATGGTCAACCAGTTTCCCACGCTGCTTCAGTCTCCACGAATGAGATGCCGGGAACTCCAAAAGCCCAAACAGAATGCTTGTTCCTCCCTTGCTCACCCACACGGATCCTACTCCAAACCTTAGAGCCACTGCATCTCTTCCAACGACGATCAATTTTTCTACCTGTATTTCTCATCCTAAGCTTATATTTCTGAACATATCAAGCCAAGGGCCCTCAAGGCCCTAACCTGCTGTGGAGTCACTAACCCTGCAGCTCTGCAGCCTGGGCTGTGCTTTAGTCACTGGGACGTTCACTCTGAAATGATGGTAAATGGAAAGTTAAGGAAAATATGATCATGAAAAACTACTCTTATGTAGAGTTCTCATGCTAAACTCTCCTCAGCCATGACTTCTGAGTTCCAGGCTGTGTTGAGACAGTTCATCCTCATCACACAAATAACCATTATCAGGACCAAAAATATAAGAATAATGACAAGAGTAATAAGTTTCCAGTGGATTGAAATTTTCCATGTGCTGCACATTTGGCTGTATGCACACAAGGGTATTTCCCTTAAGGCTCACAGCAGCTCTTCACGGTATCCAACATCCTTGCACCTCGTCCCTCATGTAAACTTCCCTCTTCCTTCCTGTAGCTGTTGGATGCAGACCCAGTTCCCACTCTGGATGTCACATCACATCCTATTAACAGAGATGGATGCTCTCAGCTTTACAGGAAGGAACGTGGCTATGAGAACACAGCAGGGACTGCAAGCACAGGTGCCTGTGTGCTCACACTGGCTGCCTTAACAGTAGGAATATAGGCAATTTCATGCCGTAAATCTGTGTTTTCTAAATTCAAAGACATGAGCATGTATATCAATTCTGTAACAAATTTCAGACTAAAAATATTTTCCATACACTGATTTTTAGATCCCATTACAAAACTAAATCAAATCCAAACAAAGAAAAACCCTCCAGAAACATGGCCTGTGCTATAGAGTCTCTAGACATTTAAGCAGAAGGTATCAGAATCTACAATGGCATCCCTGTGGGAGGAGGCTGATGCCAGCGGCATCCTGTGGTCATGGGATGGCCTGCACTGCCTTCCCATGGGTCAGCTGGTATCTGGTGTCCAACTTGGGCTCATGGAATGGTCCCCATTCCTGCCCCGTGCTCTATTTTTTGGTCAGAAAAAGAATTCTATATCCATCTTTGTGGAAGATCTTTCTAGCTTCAAGAGGGGACTATGAAACTGAACAAAAGAGTACCTGGCTCTGGTACCCGAAGGCCGCTGGGTTTATTGGGGCAGCCATCATGTCATATGCTGCCTTGAAGGTTTATCTGACATTTAACAAAAAGGCCTAACATGAATATTTTTGTCTTCCATTCTTTCTTTTCTTTCAAGCATGTACAGAACATTTCCATAACACAAGGCACTGTGCTGAGGATGTGAAAATGAGAAGGAAAGAGGCATCCGGCAAGATGAGACAAGAGGAAGAAACAGTATAACTAACCTGGACTCCAGTTCACCAAATTTTATGAGGCCCAAAGCGCCAGACCTGCACCCGCACATGGGCTGCTGGGCCTGACGAGGCAGCATATACGATCCAGGAGCACCAGACCTGCCCCCCACATGGGCCGCTGGGCCTGACGAGGCAGCATATACGATCCAGGAGCACCAGCCATCTGGTT
>JAQQAC010002701.1:0-34310 GCA_029783875.1 Phataginus tricuspis | reverse complement strand
TTCCACCAGCACGGTCACATGTCTTCTCCACAGACAGCAAGAGTTTGATATCTTAATTCAAAATGCCTTCAAGTACAACTCTGTAAAAGCTTCCAGTCATGTAACCAGCAGCAGGGTAAAAATCATGTATCAACAAAAAGATACAGGAACAAAGAATGTGTTCTTCATGAAGCACTCTCTCTGTTCCAAGAGGCAGGGCCTATTTCATTTGCACATTAATGTCAAAGGTCACACAATATGACAGTGCTGGGGGGTTCCTCATTTGTAATTAATTTTTTAGATATCAGCTTATATATACACCTGACAGCAGTGTAAATTCAGAGATGGTCTATTTTTCCTCAGTTGCTAGACAATAGCATTAGTAATCCTGGCCTATTAAGCAAGCAAAGAAAGGTCCTGGAGCTAGGCAGGGGGTGAGGCTGTTGGGAATGGGACCTATAGGTAAACCTGGAGCACCCACCGAGGATCTCTGATCCACACCACCTCCCAGAACCTAATCCAAGGGGCACCTGAAGACACACCCATGGTTGGAACTGTGCTGAGAAGCCCTGCTGTATCCCAAAAAAGAAAGCAGGTACAGCCTTCCAGTGCCCAGCAGAGGAATCCGACAGAGAAAACTAGGAGAACACAGGGCAACTGGGAGCAATAACTACCGCCAAGCCCCCCTGCATGGCACGGGGAGGCACTTATAGTGCAGGATGGGGAAAAACAGCAAGTTTTAAGAGTCATGTCTCCTTTTTATAACACAAACATACAAACACAACCCCAAATGTCAGCAGTGGTCACCATATGTGGGTGAAATATGAGACATTATTACCTGTTCCTCTTTGTGTATCTGTATGTGTGCTTCTGGGTACATGAAATAAGTCTTTCTGATTCTATTATAAAGAAAACAATTCGCATTCCCACCTGAAAGCCTTGGCACCACAGGACACTGCATGCAGGCTGTGGCCTGATCTCTCAGGGTTAGCTGTGCGAGCTCTTCCCCTGGGCCCTGGGGACACCACTCCCACCACAGAACCAGTGTGTCTAGGAAGCAGAGGGCTTAGAACGCTCTCCATTTATTATCTGGGTCCGGTTCAGCTCTACCACAGGCCCATGCTGGTGATCTTGAACCATAGTTGCTTGCACTACTTTTTGGAAAGCTGCCTCCTAAAACAAGACAAGATAAAATTTACAATCTGATATAGAACATATACTATAAATTATGCCATATGTTTTGTTTAAAATCTTCTGTTCCTAAACATTGGATTTTCTTATTTTCTTAATAGTAACCACGAATTCCTTTCCAAGTTGTGAGGCAAGGTTGGGAAAGTGAGAGGGCGCTAAGGCATAAACCCCCCGCCAGGCACACAGTCGTCCCTCTGGGGATGGGAGGGGCCCGGCATGCTCCGATGCGGGGCAGGGAGGGCCCAGGGCCCCCGGGGACTCAGGTCTGGGGCCAGGCTCTGAGAATCAACTAAAAAACCAAGGCTCCTCAGACAAACCGCAAGCCCACTGGAGGCTGGACTGGCAGTAAACAATTCCCCAGTGACTGTCCTCACAGAGTGACCCAGCACAAAGCAGCAGCAGAGCCAGGGAGCCCATGGACAGAGCCAGTCTTGGGGTGGAGATGGGGGACACACAGGCACAGGCATGCACAGACAGAAACCCAGAATGCGGCAGAGACGGCGAGGGAAGGGAGGGGTGCCCAGCATCACCCAGGGTGAGCAGCTGGCCACACTCATGCTGTCCTCCTGGCGGCAGGGAGCCCCGGGAGACTGGAAGACAGGAAGAACTCGAGAGACACTCAAAAGGAGGTGGAATCAGTGGCAGCCCCAGTCTCTGCCAAGCGGGTAACCCTGCCCTCTTCCAGAGACAGGGCAGCTGGCAGAGCACAAGAGACCCACAGCAGGGAAACCCCTAACTCCCGAGTCAGGCAGCCCATTTCTAGAAAGCATAAATTATTACAAACATCAATGGGTCAAAACCTGTCTGGGACTTTTAGATGCCCTCATAATTCTATCCACATATTCTGTCCAAGCCTAAATCATCCTTTCACTAGGAATCTCTACATGACCTGCTGCGGAAAGTCTATCTAAATGATCTATAACTCCGGCATCCTCTACTGGACATCCTGGGGAAGATATTATCTCACTTCTCCTTCCTGCTGTCAGTGGGGATTTGCGATAATGCCTCAAGGCCAGGCAAGCAGAGAGCATCACTAGGAACAGAGGCCTAGTTTTATAAACACCCCACCCTTTTGGGGAGGTGGGGGGCAGAGATAAGGGGAAACACATAACTGCACTATTAATTTTTAATATAAGCTCTGAAAAAGAAGACATTTTAGGAATTTGTGTTGGATTCACATTAAGTGAAATGCCAGTTTTGCCTGCAGCAGGGACCACACAGGAGTACCTTTCCCTGGGACACCAGAATCCCTCGCAGAGTGTCAGAGCCCACAGAAGGCCCGAGTCCAGTCTCATGAAGACAGCCCTCCAGGTCAAGCATGGGGATGCGGGGGCAGCAGAGCTCTGAGACGTGGTGCAGAAGCAGCAGCCACTTCCGCAGAGCCACCATGGGGATCGCCTGCGTGTGACTGGACTCCACGGGACCTGTGGCACCGCGGTTGTGGTAAGGCAGCAATTGCACAGATAAGCCACAGTTTGCAGACAGATTCTGAAAATATTTTTTCAGAACAAAGAAACACTATGACCCCTGAGTTTGGTTTGAAAAACCTCATTGTTTTTAGAATAATATTGTGGCCAGTTTGACTGCTTGAGCCAAGTAATGTAAACCAAGGAAAATGCTGAAAGCAACCAATAGAAATATATTTACTAAGGAACCACTGCAGCCTAGAGGATCAGAATGGTTTTTTATAATTTGTAAGATTTAGAATTAAGGTGACACATTGATATTCACAGATGTTTGTGTGAATATTAAGGTTCTTAAAAATATTGTTTTTAACATTATGAACCTGAGTTATTTTCAGTGGAACATCTCTATAAATATATAATGGAAAAATGAGGCATATGTGGTTATACATGCATAATTCAAGACAAAGATCCTTGCATGCCTGCTAGTCCACTGGGCCCAGCTAGTGCCAACCTGTGCAGGGAGCATCCCAGCACTGGCAGGCTTGCTGGTGGACCAGGCAAGGGTACATGCTGAGCCACAGACCACACGATTGACCTTCTTAGCCTGAAGGGCAGCCACCAGCCGAGGTCTCTGGATAGCATTTGTTGTCCCATCTCCCAGCTGTCCCTCGTCATTGTCACCCCATGTATAAACTTCACCTAAACAAGGTGAATTTAGAGCAAGAACTAAAAAAATTAGGACCAATGAAGCCATGATCACCATCTTCCCATCACAATTGTCATCACTGCCCTTCAACCGGATATTGGCAGCTAATGGCCCGAACGTCAATTTCATGTGTGACCTAGATGTCTTGAATCACAACATCTAAAAAGGCAGCAGGCCTCCTAGGACACTTTATAGACCCTGATGGCCATCATTCTTTTTCTGTAAGAGGCACAAGGCTCTAGTCCAAACTCCCAACAGCAAAATAACATTAAAATACATGTATTCTTAACCACCCAAATTAAATTTGTATGTTAAATGGAGAGAAAAATTCACTTTTTATCTAAACAAAATCCAAGTTTTTAAAGGAACATGTAATCCTTCTACAGTTATTCATATTCTAAACATTGATGAGTCCTATTTTTCAATGTACCATGCTAGATCCTAACCCTGAAACACCCTCATAAAACTATTTTGAGGGTGAGGTTACACAGCAACTATTATAGAAATGAGGTTAGTTTTCTGAAGATGACACTTGCCTTCCCCATACACAGACTCCTCACGGTGCCATGCAGCCAGAGAACCACTCTGTAAAGTGCAATGCCTACATGACCAAAGGTGGTGTCCTGCCCCCTCCTGCTTTCCACAGTTCAGTCCTAAAGACAGTAGGTGAGTGTCAGAGCACAAGCACAGAGAGAAGGAGCTCTCTGCAGAGGTGCAGGAAATCAGTCCACAAAGGACAAGGACTTCCACAGGGAGCAACTTGGAGTGGGGAGTTGGCCAGAGCAGGCAGTCTAGTGCATCCAGGCATTGGGACAGCACAGAGCAGGCAGTCCCACCCAAGGAGAGTGAGAATCTATGCAACGGAAAGGGCAAAGCCCATGCCAGGATGCTGGTCACACACAGGAAGCAACCCAGTCACTACACAGGGATCATGGACTGCAGGTTTCTCACCAGAAGTGAACGAAGTTATAAGTGTAGAAAAAGAGAAAACTGGCATGAACCCTGACATGGAACATGGAGTACTGGAGCAAACACATGTATTCCAAATATGTACATAATGCAAAAATAAACACAGATGTAAATTTATGCATTACATATATATATTCCCTAGCTCTGCTCACTGTGAAGGCCTGAGAGCAGTGACATCTCAGTAACAACAAGTACATCTATCAACCATATCTTGTCTTCTAAACACCATTCTCCTCTAAAGACATCAGGCATCTTGCAGAAATGGTCAATTCTAGGCTTGGGGCATGAAAAGTCAAGAGGAGGACAGAGTTTCTTACTGTGAGAGAAAGCAAGGAAGTACTCAGTGAGTGATAGGAACACATCAGAAGATAAAGCTAGCCAAATAGTGCACAACTAGAATATCAAAATAAATAATAAAAACAAGTTATACAACTGTGACAGTTATGTAACTATAACTCATTGAATAAATTAGGAAATCATGAGTCCCACACAGATGCAAACAAAAAAATAAATATTAAATATTTGATGAGAATAAAATATTCAAAGACAACAGGAGTACTTAGTTTTAAATACCCTCCCAAACACTTACTAATCACAAAGGACCCTCACAGAGGAAAAGCCTGGTCGACACCACCTTGGTCAGTGACTGAGGCCAACACCACCACTGATGGGATGAAAAGGAACTTCATGCCATCTGATGCATTAAGTGTGAATTAAGATCAAAGTTATACAACTTGACTCTACTGAGGAAACATCAAACTCTAACTGAAAGATGCTCTACAAAATAACTAGCCTGCAATTTTCTAAAGTGTCAAGGTCCAAAAAGCCCAGGAAGACTGAAGACATGTCAGACAATGACACCCAGGGACTGAGGACTGTCCGGACAGAGAACAAGAACATGGCAGCTAACAGTGACCTGCACTGTCATGCGGAGTGCGGCTGAAGACCGGGGGTGGGGGGAGTGACCAGCACTGTGAATGTCCCCACTGGACAGCTGTGTTGTGGTCACTCAGCAGTCCTGTTTGTAGGAAATAACACACTCAGATGTGAAGGGTGATCGGGCCTCAAGGAAGCTCCTCACGTGGGTCAAAAAAATTCTTTGTACTGTACTTCCAATGTTCTCTAAGTGTGTGATTTGCTTATAATTTAAATAATTAAAATAAAGCAAATAAAATGTGTGTTGTAAGTCCTTGATCAAGAACTACAATGTCAGTTCCACCACAGGCCATAAAAATTGCTTATTCATATATGAAACTCTTTTATCAATGAAATAATTAAGAGGGTAAATGCTCATATAATTCACCAAAACTTTAAAAGGGAACAAAATTGGGGGATTGGCTGTTTAGTGAAAGATGGGACACTCACTTTCTTATTGCTACCATAAGAAGTACCAACCACCTTTCTGACTTAAGCAGCATGCATTCATAACCCTCCAGTTCTGTAGGTCAGAAGCCCAACCTGAGTGTCACTGGGCTAAAACAGAGGTGCCAGCAGGCTGCACCCTTTTATGGAGAGCTTAGGGGAGAACCTCCTTCCTTGCTCATTCAGGCTGTTGGCAGAATTCACTTTTTTGGAGGACCAGGGTCCTATATCCTTGCAGGTTACCAGTTGACAGCTATTCCCAGCCTCTAGAGGCTACCCACATTCCCTGGTCCCTTTCCTCCACCTTCAAAGCCAACAATGGCAGGTTGAGACCATTTTGCACTCAGAAAAACCTTTTCACATCTCTGACTCTTCTGCCTCCTTTTCTTCTCTGAAGAGTCTTTGTGACAACACTAGGTCACCCAATAATCCAGAATAACTTCCATATCGTAAGGTCAGCTGATTAGCAACCTTAATTCCACCTATAAAATTCCTTTTGCTGTTGTGTGGGGTCCCCAAGACCACCTTCAGGTTCACTGATTTGCTAGATGAACTGCCAGGACTCCATTCTTTCATCATACTCAGGGCTACAATTCAGTGAGAGCACACAGAGTACATTCAGCAAAGGGACAAGGACTGTGGGTGAAGTTTAGGAGGAGCCAGACACAGGTCCTGTCCAGTGGAGCCCCACAGGACAAGCTTAACTCCCCCTCAGCAAGCGGTGACCACACATGTGAAGTGCTGTCTGCCAAGGAAGCTCATGAGAGACTTGGTGCCCAGATTTTCACTAAGACAGGTCAGTAGACACCTTTGCCTGCTACATACCCCAGGTTCCAACCCCAGGATATAGGCAGGTTTCAGCACAGACCACAGTGAGCAAATTAACTGTTAGGCCCATTGAGGCCTCTTGTCAGTCAGGGAATAGTGGGAGCCCTTCCGAGACCCAGGTTCTCAGAGGCCAACTGAGGGCCAGCCTTGCATGCAGTCCTTCCAAAGGACAGCAATCTCGGCCTGAGCACAGCCACAAAACCTTACACATTCACAGGTGTTAACACCAGGAGCTGAAGATAATGGGACCCCAAGCCCCACTCACCACAGATGGATTTTCGGCTGCAGTATAATAGTCCCTTTAGCCCACAGCTTGCGTGTATCATCCCTGCACAACCCTTTTAGGCTTAAAGGCCTCTGTAATAAGGCATGGAGCCAACCACCTACCATCCTCAGCGCAGCACACACAGTGCAGGGAGCCCGTAGCGATGGCAATGACTTTCTTTTTCTGCAGCCCTTGGACCTGCCGAGGTCTTCTGACATGGTCGTCAGATCCGTGGCCCAGCCGATGATAATCACCTTTGCCCCTACACAGAAGGGAACCGAGAACTTAGAGTGAAAGGCCATCTCATTAACCAGCCTGCCTCACCCTCCTGAACCCAAACTTGGATGTACTTCAGGATGCAAACCACAGCCCTCTGTGGAAGCTACATTTCAGCCAAAAGGTAGTTAATGTAACTTCCAATTAACAATCTGGTTTTGGTCATATTAAACAAACAGAATTGTGCATACCAACTATAAACAGCACCAGATTTGGTAAGGGCGGCAGAGAACTGGGATCCACATTCCACGTTCACCACTCCAAGGCCTGTGAGAGTCCATCTGGAAGGGAAATGGTCTGTTAGACGGAGTCACTGGTTGGCTAACTGCCACAGCCACACAGAGACCAAGCTGGCCTGATGAGAACCTCTGAGTGCCCTTGCCCGGCCGACTCAGCCTCAAGGGCTCCTCCACTTGCCCAAGTGTGTGCTCTCATTAGAAGCAAGAGTCCAGGCTCTGAAGGTGCACCTGCTGACCCATGGCTGTGAGCCTGGCCTCTACAGGGGACCCCGTGTGTGTCACGGTGAAAGGGTAGGTCACAGCTGGAGGTCTGTGAGCACTTTCCCCAGAGTCCACTCTTTCAGCTTCATTTCTGTGTCATGTGGGCACCCTGCACTTCTCACCTGCCCTCCAGCCCTCTCAGACCCCAGGGGCCCACAGGGAGGAGCAGCAGGCGATGGGGTTAGCCCAGAGCCAGGGTTCTGGCCTCCAGACGTGCCCGGCCATCCCTCCAGGTGACTCCAAATGAAACATGACCTTGGCCAGACCCACTTCCACTCAGCCCTGCTGCCTGGGGGTGTCCACACCCTTCAAATACAGCCCCCCCAAAGTCTCACTGGGGCTCAGCCCTGCTGCCTGGGTGTCCTGCCCCCATCAAAGCCAGCCCCCTGAGGTCTTGCTGGGGCTCATTCAGCCCTGCTGCCTTGGGGGTCTGCACCCTTCAAATACAGCCCCCCAAAGTCTCACTGGGGCTCAGCTCTGCTGCCTGGGGGTCCCACCCCCATCAAAGCCATCTCCCTGAGGTCTTGGTGGGGCTCACTCAGCCCTGCTGCCTGGGGGGTCCACATCCTTCAAAGACATCCCTCCGAGGTCTTGCTGGGGCTCACTCAGCCCTGCTGCCTGGGAGGGTCCACACCCTTCAAAGCCAGCCCCCTGAGGTCTCACTGGGGCTCACTTACCTAGTCATATTTCCTCGCCCAGGCAAGCTATGCTCCTTATGACCTGTGACTGTGCTGAGGCTTAAGTTCTCATAATTGACTAAATTTAAATCTAAAAATTAAATGACTAATTCCCTTAACTAGTTCTCCACTCACCCCGCCCAGTCATGATCATGTCAGTAACAGTCTCCATCCCCCACAGGCCCAACAGCCTAATCCTTGAAGCAGCATAAGGAAGTACACAACAGACAATTTTTGAGGAATGTGGAAACCCTAAGTAACCTGTGACGTGGCTGTAACACTGTACACCTGTAAGATAAAAAGAGCAAGGGGTGGTCAGGACAGGGAGCAGCCCTGAGCTCCTGGTTTTACAGCAGCCAGCCAGTGTGCAGGGGGCAGCACGGCCTCCGGGCCCATCTTCACCAGGATCTGGCTGTGGCAGCCTCCACCCAAACCCCCCTGCAGTGATGAGAGCACAGCTGTGTCCACACTGTCCAGCATGGAAGCCGCCAGCCACCTGTGGCTACTGAGCCCCTGCAATGGGACTAGGGTGAGCGAGGGAGTGGGCTGTAATTTCACTTATTCTTAATTGAGTTAAATCTCAACTTACACAGCCATGTGTGGCTGGTGGCTACTGTACAGGGCAGCATAGCCCCGGGAAGAAAAGTTATGTGGTTCTGGCTCCTGTCCCTGTGAGGAGGCCTCTAGTGGAATACTGTACCCCAGGGGTGCCTGTGCCAAGTCCACATGTGCAGTCTCAGAGCCCAAACAAGATGGAACACCCAGCAGAGGACAGCTTCTAGTTTCCTTCACAGCACCGACATTCCCAAGGCCACGGCAAAGCACCTCAGCTAAACGGCCCTGTCACGTTCGCACACTGCAGAGTGCTAGGCAGTCAGCCCATGCTCTAAACACGCCAATGAACTCCTCTGCCAACTGCCCATTCACAAAGGCAAAAGACCGTCTCCCAGAATTAGGGACCTGCAGCGTCCCACAGGGCATATGTAGCAAAGCAGTCTGAGCCCAGCCCTCTTCACTGGGCCTCTCACAGGACACCCACCTAATAGAGCCTCTGGCTAAACCAAATGCAACCCTTTTAACAAGTACTATTACATTCCACAGCTACAGATTTCTGTAAACTGAAAATTATGAACAATTTGTTATCTTTGTCTTCAAACAGGTCTACATACCTAATAAAACTACAGATTACATACATTTCCCAAGGCAGCACAAATAGCACTTAAAATATCTTAATACCTTTAGGCCTTTCACTTTTTATCCAGTTACCCATTACATTTTCTGCTGAGAAGGTAAAGATGAGGTTGAACTCCTCCTAAGAAGCAGGCAGAGCGGGACAGGGCGGTGACACCCACTGCCCTGGGAGCCTGAGAAAGGTACCTCCTCCTGCAGTGTCAACAGAAATACCTTCATAGGTACTTTGTAGCCATCACTGCCTCCTCTGCCAAGCTTGCCATAGTCCCCATACCCCCGGTACCATACAGTGTTGTCATTGGTGAGGCACAGGGTCTGGGCATCTCCACTGCCACAGGCAACGTCAACCACACAGTGGCCCTGCAGTGTCTCCACCTTCAGAGAAAAGGGGCCAAGGTTATCTGATGATACCAGAAAGGTTTGTCAAGGAAAGGCTTTAAAGTGCTAGATGCTTTTTGTGCAAGTGGTGACTGCTTTATACCTTTATAAAGAACAGGTAATTTTAGTAATTCTGTAAGAGAGAAATTCCTTCATCTACTTGAATTCTACATATCTAACTGTAGGAGGCAGGTATCAGTGTCACCCATGAGCCAGTCATACCACACCAGGAAGGCTGCTGCTTCCCCCCATTGCATTACCCAAAGCATAACAGGCCTTCCAGAAGCCAAAGCATTTAGCTGGATGCCAAGTAATATTTATGGGTATAAATCAAAAGATATTTCAAATATTATCCTATTTAAAAAACCTATGGAATACAAACCTACTTGTAAATTAATGAGGCTAAGACCATCAACTCTAAAACTACAAAGAACCTAGAACAGGGAATACTTGTGACTTTTAAAGATCATAGTGACAATAGCAAGCCCCCTCAAAGCACCCCCGGGCCCCCATGCCTCCGAGCACCTTCTCCAGGCACCTCCTCACCAGCTTTGGCTTTACTGGTTCTCACTGTCACCGTGCCCCAGGCAGCCATACCTGCCTTTGCCCCATGTGTACAGGTCCCCGGCTGCAGTGACACAGGCACCTCGATTCCTCTCAGGGACTCAGTGACACAAGGGCGGTCACACAGACTGCAAAAGAGGTCATCAAAGAGAACTGAAATATAGTCTCATTCTTAAATAGCTTAAATGACTTTGGTTTCCTGCTAACCTATTCAACCTGTCAATCTACATCCTTCAACCCATTATTAAATCAATACAGAAGAATCATCCAGTCCTGGACTCAAAATTTCTTAATTTCCTACCCATATCCTTTCACACCAGCTGCCCTAATGCCAGAGAGTAGGAGACTTTCCATCTAAACCATGTTTGGCCCATGGCCTGTTTTTGAAAGGCCAGGGAGCTGAAAATGAATCTTAGATTTTTTAAAGCGTTATTAAAAAAAACCAAAAACCTGAAAGAAGCCTGTACAACAGAGACTGTGTATGGCTGGCCTAAAATATTTATTACTATCTTGCCCTTTAAGAAACAGGTTGCCTACCCTAACTATAAATCAGCATTCACTTAAGTAGTTTTACCACGTGAACATCAACTACCCTAAGATGCAGCAAGCAATGACAACACTTGTTTTCTTGTCATTGAGTTTGTAGTAATTCTGGATGTAAGCCTTAGATGGATGACCATAGACAAGCTTTCCCATTCCGTAGCACACCTGGTTCAATCTCTTAATGATGTCTTTATATTAAGTCCAATGTAGGATATTCTGCTACAGTCAGAAAGGTTTTCTCTCATGTTTTCTTCCAGAAGTTTTGTTTTAGGTTTTACTCTTATGACTATGAAATAATTTGACTTAATTTTGGATAAGTTCAAGATAAGAATTTAAGTTCACTACTTGCCATAAGGCTTTTAAACTGTTCAAAACCATTTGTTGAAAAGGCTTTCCTTCATAAATTTCACTTTTGCAAATGGTACATTGGAAAGTCTAAGAGAGAAATCTACTTTAATTTTTTCCACAGCCCCTATATCAGTGTTTGTGGGTACATTTATGACTTCCTCTTCTGCTCCACTGACCTACTGATCTCTCTTAACACCAGCAGCCCACTGTCTTGATTACAGCAGCTTTAAAATGAACTTTAAGTCTGAAGTGTCAGTCCTCCACCTTTGCTCCCCATTTTCAAAGTCGTTTTGACTATTCTAAGTACTTTGTATTTCCATATGAATTTTACAGTCAGCTTATCAAATGATGCAGAAATTTTGATCTGGAAGGGACAGAGCCTGTAGGTTAATTTGGGGAAAACCAACAAATCAATAATATTCAGCCTTTTACTCCATGAACACGGTATAATCCCTCCATGATTTCAGGTCTTCTAAAATTTCTCTCAGTAATATCCTGTGTTTTACATCTATAAGTCACCCACATTTGGGGGTCAAATTCATCTCTGTGTCTATTGTGTGAGTGGAGGTGGGGGTGTATGGTTCATGTAAACTGTAGTTCTAAATTTCAATTTCTGATTGCAAACATATATGTATAAAGACATACAAATGACTTTCATTTACTGATCTCCTATCCTGCAACCCTAATCTTACTTATTATTTCTAGCTTTACTGTAGACACCATCAGATTTTCCATATAAGCAATCATATTATGTGTAGATAGCTTTAATTCTCTTTTCATATTATTTCTTTGTACTGCTGCACTACACATGCCAGAAGTGCAACACATGTTGGCCATAAATGGTGACAACAGGTGTCTCTGTCTTGCTCTATAAGTTAGGGACAGCTTCAGTCTGTCATCAAGTGCTCTATTAGCTCCAGGGTAAACAGAGATGCCCTTTATCAAGTTCAGGAAGTTCTCTTTTATTCCTAGATGAGTCAAAGTTTTTTCAGAAAAGATGTTGAAGCTTGGCAAGTGTTTTCTTCCCATCATACACTGAGATGGTCACATGGTTTTCTTTTTACACTGATTAATTTTTTAATGTTAGAACAATTTTGCAATTTCTGGAATAAACTTCACTTGGTCAGGTTGTATTATCATTTTATATATGTATTGTTGGATTTCATTTTGTAAAATGTGAATAACTTTTTATATCTATGTTCATAAAGGATACTGCTCTGTATTTTCCTAATAATATCTGAGTCTGATTTTGTTTTTTCTTTTCAGTTTTTTTAAACTTTTTTTATTGGGGTAAATAAAATGCATAAATATTAGCGTACAACTTGATGCATTTTGACATCTGCATACACTCATGTAACCATCATGAGTCTAGTTTTGGTACAAGAATAAAGCTGTCCTCAAAAAATGAGTTGGGGAAAATTCCCTCCCCAATTTTCTAAAATGGTTTGTGAAGAACTGGCATTATTGCTGTTCACACATGTGGCGGGAATCACCACTCATCTGGTCCTGGTGATTTATTTGTGGGAAATTCAATTTCTTAGGCACAGGGCTATTTGAGTCATCTGTTTCTCTTTGAGTGAGCTTTAAAAAACATGTATCTTCTGAGCAATGCTTCCATTCCATCTGAAAAGCTGAACTTGCTGCCATAAAGTTGTTCATTACACTTCTTTCAATGAACTGTTCATTCTGTGGTGGTGAAACATGCTCATTACTGTCATTCTACTTTCTGAAGGCAGAAATGGAAGTCATTGTTTCGGGGCCATCTTCCTTTTATAAAAAGGCATTTTGTGCTTTAAGTCTCCTTCTAAGCAGTGCCTTTGCTGGATCCCACACATTTTTACATACTGTCTCATTTTCACTCGGGTCAAAATTACTTCAAATTCACCTGATTCATTCTTTGACCCATCAGTTAGTTTTAAATATTTTATTTGCTTTCTCCAGGGTTTTATTGTTATTGGTTTCTAATTAATTTCATTGTGGTCAGGGAATATATTTTGTATGACTTGAATACTTCTGATGTATGAGATTTGTTTTCTGGCCTAAATTACAATCTGTATTGGCAGTTACTCCATTTTCACTTGAAAAGAATGTGCTTCGTTATACAGAATGTTCTACAAATGGCAACTAATTCAAGCTGGTTGGTAGAGTTGTTCAAGTCTTATAACTGACAGTTCTATGATTGTTTTATCATTACTTGAGGGAGGAGTGCTAAAATCTACAACTTCAGTTATAGATTTGTCTATTTCTCCTTGCAGCTGTCATTTTGTTTAATTTTATATACTTGGAAGGTCTATTATTAGTTGTGTAAACATTTAGGATTCTTATGTCCTCTTGATGAACTGACCACTTCATCATTATAAAATGATCCATTTTATCTCTCTCAATAGTCTCTGCTGTGAAATCTACTTGGTATGATATTAATACAGGCATTCCAGCATTTTTATTATTAGTGTTAACACAGTACATATTTTCCCACCTTTTTCTTTTTAATCTATTCAAGTGTCTATATAAGGGAGGTTCCTTTTGGGCAGCATATTGTTTTATCTTGCTTTTATACCCAATCTGACTTTTAAATGTGTGGTTTAGATGTACATTTGATATGATTGTTAATATATTTCAGTTTATATTTGTATCTTGCAATTTGTTTTCTATTTGTCCCATTTATTCCATTTTTCTTTCTTCTGACTATGTTTCATGATTTCACTTTAATTGCTTTGTTTTCTTATTGGATAAAACTTTTATTACATTATTTTAGTGGATGCTTTAGGGTGTGTAGAATATATCCCTAACTGCTACAGCTTAGTCTTAAGTCATACACTACATCACGTATACTATAAACAATCACAACAGTAAACTTCCATTTTCTATCCCCCAAACCTCCATGCTAGTCATGTTTTCTTGTATATATGTTTCATTAAGACATAATTGACATGTTTCAAGCAACTCAATTAATTTTCATTATAACCTTGAAACATTCAACTATCTCTGAAAAGAGATTTATATAATAAGTAAAAACAGCCATATTAAGCAATGCAGTAATTTCCTTATTCATTTGTATAGACCCCTGATTCCACTGGATACCATTTTCCTTCTGTTTGAAATAATCCTTTTAACATTTTTGTTGTGCAGGTCTGCAGGTTGAATGCTTTCTTTTGTATGTCTGACTAAACCTACTTCAACTTCATTTTTGAAAACATATTTTCTACTTGGTAAAAAAATTCTGAATTAGCAGTTACTTTTATTTTTAGTATTTCCAGTTTTCTAACTTGCACTGTTTCCTATAAGAAATCTGCTGTCATCCTCTACTTTTTTCCTGAACATTAACGTAATTTTCCCCTTCTGACTGTTTTTAAGATTCTTTTATCAACTGTCTTGAACAATTTATGGCATGCCTTGTAGTTTTCTTCATGTTTCTTTTGCTCAGGGTTCTGTGAGCATCTTGAACTTGTGGGTTTAAAGTTGGAAAAATTTTAGTCATTATTTCTTTAAAAATTCCTTTATCATCTCCTTTGGTGACTCCAACCATGCATATATTAGGCCCTTTGAGGTTGTCCCCAACTCACCGATGCTTTGTTCATTTTATATATTTTTTCTTCTGTTTCATTTTGGGTAATTTCTACTGTTTTGTCTTCAAGCTCACTGATCTTCAGCAATGTTTAATGTGTCATTAACCTCATACCCCATATTTTTCATCTCAGCTATTATATTTTTCATCTTCAGGACTATGATTTGGGCATTAAAATAAAATCTTTCTGTCTCTGCTTAGCATGTTTAAGTTTTCCCTCTAGTTTCTTAAAGATATAGCATGTGGTTAAAATAAATGTTTTAATGTTCTTATATAGTAATTCTATCACTTGTGTCATTTCTAAGGAAGTTTCAAATCATTGACTTTCCTCCTTATGTGGATTGTTTTCCTGTTCTTTTGCATGCCTGATAATTATTTTTTCACTTCATTAAGACATAATTGACATATAATATTAGTAAGTTTAAGGTGTATAATGATTTGCTACACTGTGAAATGACTGCCACAAAATGGTTAGCTAATGCACCAACCACCTCACATAATTATTTGTTTGCTTAGAAAGAACATTTCAAGTCTACTTTCTTAGCAACTTTAAAGTATAAAAGACTTTATTGTTAACTATAGTCACCATGCTGTACATAAGATCCCCAGAACTTATTCACCATATACTGAAGTTTGTACCCTTTGACCAACATCTCCCTTTTCCCCACTTCCAGCCCCTGACAACCACCAATCTACTCTCTTTTTCTCAGTTCAGCTTTGTTAAGATTCTACATATAAGTGAGATCACATAGCATTTGTCTTTGACCCATTTCCTTTGGCATAATGTTCTCAGATTCATCCATGTTGTCAGAAATGGCAGGATTTTTCTATTTTTATGGCAGAATATTCCACTATACACACATATCACATTCTCTTTACCCATTCATCCACTGATGAACACTTGAGTTGTTTCCATATCTTGGCAATGGTCAACACTGCAATGAACATGAATGCAGATATCTTTTTGATATAGTAACTTCCTTTTCTTCATATACATCCAGAAGTGGGATTGCTGGATCACATGCTATTTCGATTTTAAATTTTTTGAGGAGCCTCCATACTGGTTTCCATAGTGGCTGCACCAATTTATAATCCCACCAACAGTACATAAGCTTCCCCTGTCTCCACATCCTCACCAGGACTTGTTCTCTCTTTTTAATGATGGCCATTCTAACAGGTGTGAGGTGATACCTCAGGTATTTTGATTTGAATTTCCCTGATGATTACTGACACTGAGCAACTCTTCATATACCCACCTACATATCTTCTTTGGGAAAATGTCTATTCAGAGTCTTTGCCTATTCATTAACTGGGTTGTATTATTATTATTTTTTTTTGCTATAGAGTTGCATGAGTTCCTTATATATTTTGGGTATTAACCCCTTACCAATTATATTTAGCAAATATTTCCTTTCAATCCATAGGTTGTCTTTTCACTTTGTTGATTTTTTTTTGCCATGCAGAAGCTTTTTAGTGTGACACAGTCCCAATTGCTAATTTTTGCTTTTATTGCTTTTTTTTTGTTACATCCTCCCAAAAAATGGCCAAGACCCACGTCAAGGAATTTTTCCCTGTGTTTTCTTCTAGGAGTTTTATGGTTTCAGATCTTACATTAAAGTCTTTAAGCCATCCATTTTGAGTTAATTTTTGTGAATGGTGTGAGACAAGGGTTCATTTCATTCTTTTATATTTGAATATCCAATTCCCCAACACCAGTTATTAAAGAGACACACATGCATAGTAATTTTTATTAAATGCAAAGCCTTAAGTTTCTGTCTTGCTGGGTACTTGATATGTTTGTAGTCATAAAAATGTTTTTGAGCTTTAATCTCTACAATATGGTTTAGTTAGTCATAAACAGTTTAACCATTTCAGGTCTTGCTTTTAAGCTTTATTGGTAGGTCAGAGGAACAGTTAGCCTACGGCTAATTTTCCCCCCACTTTTGCACATCATTCTTAGTTCTCTAACTAATGTCCTGTGAATTATAAGGGTTTAGGAGCAGGCTCCAGCCTCTGTCCTCCATGAGCTCTGGGGCATGTTTCTTCTCATCTTTTTGGGTGGTTTGTTCTTGGCCTCTCAGGTATTCTCCTCACACACGATTATCAGCATTTACCACCACACATTACTGTGTGTAACTTCACTGCTTATTATCCAATGTCTTTAGGGATGTTATTTCATGTATTTTCTCTGGAGCTTTAGTAATTTCAGATATGAAGGTCCTTGTTACTCCAACGTGGTAGGTAGTTTCCATTAATTTTGAAAAACTAGTGTTTGGATGCTCTCTTTAAAAAACTGCATCATTTGTGTGTTCCTTTCCCCTCACTCCTGCCATTTCATGCTTATATACTGCATAACCAAAATGCCAGCATGATTCAGGGAATTACTTGGGATGAAGGAAGGGAACTTGGGAAAGAAGGACAGAAAGCAGCTCACAATAGTACTCAGAAACTCAGAATTTATTTCCTCCAAATAGAGGAGTTATGCAGGCCAAGCCCACACAGTGGTGCATGAACTTAATTTTGCCAAATGAGTCACTGACATTTATTTGAGTAGATTACGGTTCAGGTTCTGAAAAACACAGTGCCAATACACTCTACAAGAATTAAAGCAAACACCAGGGGAAGGGAAGTATAACACTGAAGATGAGGTTCCCACATAATACCTTCTGTTGCCATGGCCCAGCTTCCCATCTTCGGCCTCACCCCAAGAGAAAACTTCTCCTTCAGAAGAGAGGGCAAGACAGTGTTTTCCTTCTGAGTTCACAGCTACTTTCTTAATAAATAGATGCTGAATTAATTCAAGTAATGTTGGGGAAGACATTTACTCCATCCCTCCAATTCCTAGTCTGCTGCCTGCAATGTACCCAGTGGCATACATCTAAGACAAGGAAAAGTCATATAAATATCAGATTTTAATCTAAATATCCCTCTATCTTAGTAATTAATAAACCCATAAATGCTCCAGAGATTTTTATCACAGAGAAATTAAATTTAAATTAAAAATCACAGGAATGTTTAAGACTTTATTCCTGCTTTAACAGAGCTCTCAAAATCAAGAAAAGGTTAAGACTATTAGAAATCTTGCATTCACAAAATGTATTTTGAAAATAACATCTTTTCCCTGGAAGCATTTCCCTTTATGTCAACAATACTAATGACAATTAATATCAACAAAATTAAAAAGCATTTAATTATCTACTACATGTAAATCCCTCAAAAAATACACAGTAAAACTATAAATATTTCAGCAAGGCACACAATAGAAGACACTATTTTTCTTTCATTCTAAGTGGGTAGTTATTGCTTTGGGACACAAAAAAACAACTCAGGATTAATTAAAACAAACCAGGCTTCCATTTCCAAATACATGTCAAGTGTCCCCATGAAGATGTACATGCTGTCGGGTGTTGTTCCCAGTGTGCTGTTGCCCTGAAGTGATGGCAAGGAAACCTCAAGGACCAAGAGAGGAAGTGAAGCTGACAGCAGATGGGAACATGAGCCCAAAGCCAGCTCTCCAGGGAGGACACTAAGGATCTCAAGCTCATGATGCGAGGGCCTAAAAGGAGACCCTCTGCAGGGAGGTGAGGCTCCACTGAGCTCCTCCCTCCCTCGGACTGTGGAAGAGAACCAAGAACAAGGAAAGCCAACCTCCTCCAGCTCAGCACTGAGGGAGGGGGACTCTCTCCTGAGAATCATGAGCACAGAAGCTGACCACTGTGTCGGCCCCCTCCCTGCCTCTGACCCACAGAATGAGGAGGTGACATGATGAGATATCGAAGGCCTGAAAGGACCAGCCAGGGGACTCAAGGCATAAAAGCTCAAGAGTGTTGCTGGGAGGGCACCCTTCATATTTATTGAGCAAATACAAGTTAATAACAATAGAATTCTGAGTGGGGGACTTAATAGACAGCCATTAACTAACTCTAAACTTAATCCTCGGCCATCTCCAGTTTCCTGGGGTGCAACATCTTACATGGTATTGAAACAATAGCAAGGGCACTTAGGTCCTATACACTGTTTTGGTCTTGTTTGTTCTGTCCTTGATCATTTACCAACTTTCTGGAGCATAACGTACAAGTTCCAATACAGTGAGCAAGCTCCCACAAGGCGAACAAGGCAAGGACAGTCATATCACAGAAACTGTTCCGGTTTCTTTAATCAAGTCAACTATGATTATTCATTTGATTTTTATACTTGAATTATAAGTGAATCCCAATCACTGCATTGGTTTCAGCCTGAATCTAAGCTACCCATGGTCTAAGTTGTTAAGTGGAGAATTTAATTTACAATGTCTTAGGTTGGCAGTACCCCAGGGTTGTAATTCTCTTTTGATGAGTGATTTCAAACTAGGCCTCAAAGATTTTCTATGTAAAATTCTCTAAGGGAAATGGTAAGCTCACAGTTTTAAAAATTCACATCATACAAAAGGTAAGAAGGCGCCATGAGTGAGAGTAAGAAGAACAAAAGTCCAATATGTTTAAAAAATAAAAGCTTGAAAGTGCTCCAAAGGAATAAGGATTCTAAAATAATCCAAAGCAGAACTTCCAGAAAGTAAGAAGATCCTTGAAATAAAAAACCCAGATGTATTAAACATCAGATTATACATAGGGAAAGAGAGATCAGAGAACTAGAAGGTGGATCTGAAGAAATCATCCAGCATGTGGCACAGAAACAGTAGAGAAAACATTAAAGAAGGGTTAGAGATATAAAGGACTGACCTTCTCACCTGACAGAGAACAGAACGCAGGAGTCCCAGGTAGAGACTATACAGGAAACGCGGGAGAAGCAATATTTGAAAGAAACAACGTCTGGGATTTTATGAGAGTTGTTTTTCAACGACCACTTCTCAGATCCAGGAAGCCCATCCTCCGTTCCCTGACTACCTGGCAAAAACAAAAGGAAACAAAAAGTGGTAGGAAAAATAGAAAGGAATCATCCTCTCAATATACCATGGTAAAACATCAGATAGCTAAATTAAGATCTTAAAAGCAACCATATAGAAAAGATTTACTACCATCATTTGGGTAAAAATTAGGGTGCTAACATCCTATTTGCAACAATGAAGGTCAAAAAACAGAACTAAACTTTTAAGAGGCTGAATGAAAATAATAGGCAACTGAATATTTTATATTCTAGAACAGGAGTTTGCAAAGTACAGCCTATGGGCCCAATGAGGCTTACCACCTTTTTTGTAAATAAAGTTTTATTGGAACATAGCCAAAACCATTCATTTACATATGGCCCACCAGCTGCTTTCATAGTTGAGAGAAACCAATGATCCACAGAGCCAAAAATATTAACACGCTCTTTACAGAAAATGTTTGCAACCCTTACTCTAGAAAAAGGACAAAATTAAGGTATTTTCAAATGAACAAAAACAATTACAGGACTAACCAAGAGAACACCCTTACAAAAAGAAATAGAAAACATGCTTAAAATAGAAAAAAGTCACAGATATGAGGTCCGAGACAAAAAATAAGAGAGCAATGACGTATGTAATACTTAGGTAAGCCCAGAAAAAACTTGGTCTATATAAAACAACACCAGTAATAACAATAACGGTCATTAGGGGCATAGGCTTGTGCTGAAACACAGGATAACAAAGGGTCGGCACTGTACTATTTGGTAGAAGGATAGACATACTAATTTTATATTTCAAATATGCATGTAAGGATAACCAGAAAATGGTCAAAAGACACAGAATTCTTCATACAATAGAGAAAGAGCGATAACACTTCACTGCTCTTTCTAAAGCTAGCCCCACTCTGGTACTCTTGGAAGGCAGCCTCTGATGTGGTTCCCAAGCGCCCCTGGTTTGCATAAATCTGAAACATCTAGGAATTCCTAGACTCACTGATTCTCTTCTAATAGATGGAATATGGCAACAGGGATGGGCTGTCACTTCTGGATGAGGTCACACAAGACTGTGACTGTCCTGCAATCACTCTCTTGCCCTTCCCCCTTGTACACTCTGACGAATCCAGCTGCCACACTGTGAAATGAATGGCAGGTGAGGGCAGCCTCAGACAGCAGCTCAGAGGAACTTATCTCCCCCAGCAGCCTTGAGGCCACTGCAGCCTGGCTAAAAAGTTTGCGCTGAGGGACCTTAGCTAAGCCACCTCTAGGGAACTGTGAGATAGTGAATGCAAACTGTTGTAGTAATACAGCACTGAAATCAGACAAGGAGTGCTTAAGACAGGAACATTGGGGTGACTTCAGTCATGGTCGTGCATCTCCAAAAATCCAAAGCAAAATATTTCTGAACACAAACCAAAAAAATGTAAAACAACCTGGCCCAGCTGGCTTTCTCCAAAGAATGTAAGCTTGTTTAACATAACAAAAGCAATTAATTCAATTCACTACATTAATCCACTCAAGGAAAAAACATCCATAAGAATAGTTTTTTTTAATGCAGAAATGCTGTTTGATAAAAATCAATATCTATTTGTGAACAGAAATAGAATGGAATTTCCTTAGTCTGGATAAAGGGCATCTACCAAAACATCACAGTAAGTATGTGAAGTGTTCAATCAGTGTTTCCTTTGCAGCCTGGATCAAGACAGGAACATGCCCACCATCATCACCCCTGTTCACTATTACATCGCAACTCCCACCCAGCACAATGAGCTCCCTTTCTCCCATGCAGAAGGCAAAAAATAAAAGAGAGTTAAACTGGAAGGATGGAACCACATTCATTTACAGACTATGGCTCTCTACAAAGAAAAGTCAAAAAGTCTTGAAGTGTGCAAGAAAGAGAAGATAAGGTTACCAGACAAAGGCAATGTGCAAGCATCAAATATTCCAACACAACAGAAGCAATTATTTTTTAAAACTGTTATGATAACAGACATAAAAGGAATACATCTAACAGATTACTGATGTGCAAACAGTTATAAATACATTTTTATATGCTATACTTCAAAATAAAACACCGTAAAGTTATAAAACACACTAAAAGTCATACAGAAACATTTCAGAATGGTAACTGTTTCTAGCACTCTGTAAGTACTATTAATCTTGAGACAATGCTTCAGAACAGAATCCTTATACATACTATGCACCCACAAGGCCCTCCAGCCATAGCAGTTTCCAGATTTAATGTCAATCTGACACGGAAAATGCACGCTCACATTCCCATCAGCAGTCACTGAAAACAGAGTCTATTCTCCTACAATTAACTGCACAGGTCTGAGTGTTGCAAGGGCTTCACATGGAGTGGGAACTTTAACTTTAGCACCTTTGAGGCCCCTAAGCTGTTCCCATCCATAAATCGTTCCACTGCCACCCACAGAAAGAGCCCAGTCATCCGGATGCCTATAACAAACAGTAAGCTGACAATTGGCACATGAAGCACCTCTCGGGCACACACCACTTGTTCTGATATAATAACCAGTTCATCCACCGCACAAGATGCTCACCTTGCTCTCTCTTGAGGATGTCGTGGCTCTCATGGAGAACGTCCATGTTCTTGCTGTCTGCCATTAACTCACGAATTTTCTTAGCCACCTAGATGAAATTATTATGAGATTATAAATCATTCACTCATCTCTCAAGAATAAAACAATATTATGGTAAGAAGACAAGAAGAATTCCATTTGGGAATATAAGGGAATGCCAACATGATCATTGGGACTTTTGGTTAGTAAGCAAAACCAATATGACTATAATGAGACTACGATACCTAAAAATGCCCAAGCAGTATTATTATATCTTCAGTTTACTAAAAAATAAACTTTAACTGAAATTTGGTGTCAGTTCATTCATTTTCACCTATGTGCTTTTTTGTTTATGGACTCCTTGCCAAGAAAATTGTCATTGTGTCTCCTAATACTGGTATCCTTTTACATTCTAACTGAATAAAGAAAATACTTCTGCTCTCCCAAAGTAATCCCAAGACAGCATCAATACCTCATCAAGAAACAGATGGGGCAATGGCATTCTCCTATCCCGGGCCACAGCAACACGGGAGGCCATGCAGAATCTTCAGAACCAGACCCACTTGTGCATCTCAGCACAGCAATGGAGCACATATAATTCCAGGTCGCAAACAAGAGCTACCAGGACATGCAGCCACCAAAAGTTAATACACAATGATGTTCACAAATGCAGTTGACATTCCACATCACAAACACTACATGCCAAAGACCGCTGCCATCACAGGGCTTCTGCAGGCCCTCATTCAGGAGCTCCTTGTTCCAGGCTTGTTGCCATGTGCCCAGCAAGTGTTGCACCATTATCCATGATGTAGGCTAGTACTCCCCAGCCCCACTGATGCACCTGACACCTAGGACCTCAGATACAACACCCGCTGTCACACTTGCTGCATGTCAAAGCACACTGACACTAATACAGAATGGCTTCAGTCCCACAGTCATTTCTGTTCATCTTTCATATTCAGCTTCAGCACTACCTACACCTGTCCTCAAGGAGGCCTGACAGGCAATGCACTGCACAGGATAGCTTCTGTTCTCTCCCATCACTTTAGAACAAGTCAAGTGTTACCATAAAGAATGGGCTGTGGAGCAGCTGCTTCCCCTCTCACAATAGGCTTCTCATAGTCAACCTGCCTTTGCAGAGCTTCTGGAAGGCCTTTCAACCAAAGTAGTAAGAGCACTGCTTGTAAAACTCTAAAAATGCAACAAAATTATATCCTATTCCATGAATCCAAAATGTGGGGGAGCTGAGTATTTTGTTTGGTGTTTCTGAGTCAAATGTTTTATTATATTGCCACTATTCTCCCTAAAAAAAAGTGTATGGTATTTTCAAATAGAAAAATCCTTAAAGAACATAATGAATAATAAAATTAAAAAGGGGAGCTTGAAAATTCAGCTCAAAGGGCTTGGCCTTGATTTCAGAATAGCTATTCCCGGGGAACTAGTCCCTTTCTGGCCTACAAACCATCTCCTAAGGATCAAAAGTTAGAATGTCAAGGTTAGGATCAAGAGTTCTTTAGCAGTTAACTGCCTCGTCCAGCAAAACAAATGATGTGGTGAGTCAGGCACACTGTAAAGGCCCACAGACACAATCTTATGCTCACAGCCACTGACTCAGCACTGCTTGTAACATCAAAGTCCAGCATGCATTCAGTAAATGTACCAACATAAAGAGTGTGGACGTGACAAAGGTGGCCTTAGTCTTATGTGGAATTTCCCAACTCCTCTCAGTGACTGAGAAGTTTAAATTATTATTTCAACATTTTAATCCCAAAGGGTAAAACATCTAGAAGCTGCAATGTAATGTTTCATACCAAAGTTCTTGTTTCCCCATCACTATCTCCAAGTAGCCTGTTGATGTTCATTGATTGCCCAAATTCAGTTGTAAACAACTTCCTCAGTCTTTGAAGGGCCCACATTCTGTGACTGGCAGCTGAAATGAGCAGACAGAAAATGTCAGACACTTGACCATTTTCCCATCAAGTACCACAGCCACGATGATGAAGGTGCTATTACCTAAGGTGCTCAGCTGCACACACGCTGCCAGGGATGCCACAAGGTGGGGGACAATGCTTCTGTTTGAGGTGAGGTTGAGCCATAAGTCTAACAGACATGTCACCGAGTCCATGGATGGCCAGGAGAGGACACAGCAATCAGAAAGGAGGTCTTTAGGGCCTATAAGATAAGAACTGTAAACATCCCCATGCTGAACAAGGTGAGGGCTACTCCACAAAGAGACACAAATTCACCAACAAGGAGTGGACCTTGTCCACCAGGATGCCACACCTAGAGGGGTTCCTACGGTACTACCACTGTCTCTGTTACATAACCACACTCTGTAAACTGACACTTTAGCTGAAAATCAAACATCTTAAGAACTGCAACCAGCACTAGCTCCCATCCCAGTGCTAACACCCTGAGAGCTGGACAGGTGAAGCAGCTCTCTGCAGTTCTTATCCACACTGCAGCGGGCCATGGGCAGTGCTGGCCACACAACACAAAAGAAGGCAGACCACAAGTGCCGAATGAAAAGGCTATGTGTCCACCTTGCTCAGGTCACACCTTGGACACTGTAAGCCACCCCCTTACCTGCAGCTGGCATGATGGGATAGACTGTGAAGTGCCAGTCCCATCCATTCACAGACCCATTGCTGATGAACTTCCACTTCAACTCATCCCCTGGGATGTGGAGCTCACTGGACCAATCGGACCACTTTCAGCCTGGTGAAGAAAAAAGCAAACCTGGGGTTAAGTTCACTCAACCAATCAACACAAACCTGCTTTAGATATAAAGCAAAATCATGCATACCATGTCTGGAGAACAGCTAGCTCCCTCCAACCCAAGTTCTCCCAGATTTGACTTCACACCACAATTGATATATCACATCTTAAACATACTGCCCATCTACACACACACTGTACTAAGTCCTAAGGAAAGAGGACAGGCAGACACTTCCCTGGTGAAAACACCCACACCCAGCTACAATGTGGTAACAGATCCAGCCAGCTCACAAACCCAGCTCAGGCCTACAGGAGGTTTCCTGGGGAAGGTCTGACAGAATGGCAGTTATGCAGGTTAACAGGAGAAAGAACCCCAGCTTTCTCTAAGGCTGCAATTTTGCACAGGCCCGAGTACACAGGGCACCCTGGGACATAGGACAGTCAGCATGGAAGGCCCTTAAGGTGGAGTGGAGCAGTGCAGCCAGAGCCCAGGACCTGGTTACCAGAGTTGGGTGTGAGATGTGGGACAAACTAGGTTTCTACTTAGATGGTCCATAGAGCTGTTGTGTAGGATGGCCTGCATGTGCCCCCACCACTCAGATAATTATCTTATTGAGAGTACTGGAAAGAGGCAAATAAAACCTACTGTATTTTGCAGCAAAATGGCTAACTCTCCCTTTATCAAGTCCCACCTAAGAATGAAGCAGTAGTATTCTGTTCAGTAATGTCAACAGTTCTGTTCTACGAAGGCCAGCAGACGAGCCCTCCTCAGCCCCCCTCACACCTGACTGCACGGAGATGATCCTGTTGACACCGTCCATGACTGTGAGAGGGTCGTGCCGCCTCTCTGTGGAGCACTGCCTGTCAAACTCCACCCTGAGTCCTTCTGCACTCGGGAGACAAGGGAGCACTAGTAAACGGCTGCACCCAATCGCCACCACAGACAAGGACAGAAGCCACGACACACCACGTGGGGACAGAGAGGCTACAGTGATGCATAATAGTTAATGAAAAGTGGAAAGTCAGGGAGAACTGACCTCAAGAACAAGAGCTTAAGACTAGCAACCCCTCCCACAATAGATCACCTGCATGAGTAAGGACAAGACACTTCCACTTGGCTGGTTCATTTGTGCTCTAACTTCTGGACAAATTTCTGTGCAGCAACCCTAATCGCCAGACCAAGCTTCACTATCCTGCCCCCACATTTAAAATGCCATATAAAATTAAACCCATCAAGTATTTAGCGTTAGACCCAGAGTCTTCTATGGGGCAAATTAGCTTACAAAACAGTGAAGTGCAGAACTGGATTATGGAGAAAGGAAAAGGCTGGAGAATCTTCTCCCCCAAAAACAACTTATAATATCGCACAAAATTGAACAAAGTGATGATTCTAGGGCTCTGCTAATCAATTAAATGCAAACAACAAATTGCAAAGTACTTATTCATGAAAAAACTTCCAAGCTGGGGTTGGGAAAGTGACAGCCTGTGGTCTTCTCACCCACCATTCTGCCAGGGAAAGCTGACTGGTGTGGAGCAGGGACAGCAAACACATGCCAGGGCACTACCAATAAAAGGACAGATGGGAAATCCTGCATCTCTACTGGGCTGAGGACATGGTTGCTGGGTGAGTATCAGACCTGAGGAAGCCAAAAATTTAGCAGGGCAATTGTGGAAACCAGAGAGCAGGAAATGGCTAGATGAGTGTGTCATGGAGCCTGGATGAGTGTCATGGAGCCTGGATGAGTGTGTCATGGAGCCTGGATGAGTGTGTCATGGAGCCTGGATGAGCTGAGGAGCATACACACAGGAAAACTTCCAAAACACTGAATTACATTCCCACCCCATCCTCCCCAACCCTCTAGCACAAGAGGAAAACAAAAGCTTGAGCACTAAGCCAAACAGACATGGAGCAAACCCTAGAAGTCAGGCTAGAAAACAAAAATGAGGATAAAAGAGTGAAGCTAGGCCATCAGTGCTCTGTGCTACGGGAGAGATGTATTTCACAGAGTAATTCCAGGCATGTTACAAATAAAACTCACAAAACAACCAGAGAAACTCAGCAAGAGTTACAGATCTCTTTAAACATCACAATCCAGATATATTCAAAATGTCCCATTCTCAATAAAAAGTTATGGGATATGCAAAATCATCGAAAAGGATGAGCCATATTCATGACTTATAGGTGGAGAGGAATGGAAGACACAAATTATCAAAATCAGGAAAGAAAGAAGGGACATCACTACTGTGGTATAATAAGAAAAATTTCCTAATAGGAATGTTGTTTGTTATATATAAGGAGCCCTTTTGCGTTGGTAAAGGTAACTGCGAAACAAATATAGGAAATCTCACTTAAAATAGAGTCCAGAGGCCAGAAGAGGGGGTTCTTGTGCCCTACCACTCCTTGCAGCCCTTTGCGAACCAACAGGAGAAGTCTACTTTACCACTTAGTAGGGGAAGGGAAGAGTTTCTGTTTCCCCCAACAGCCACCCAGCCAATGAGAGGCTGTCACAACTCAGCCAATGAGAAGACACAGCATGTGGGACTCCCATTTTCCTCCAATGGACTTTCAGCCCTCCCAACTCTGCCCTTTCCTCTATAAAAGAGCATTCCTCTCCTTTGTTCATATCAGGACTTGCCTATGGTTTTGCCATATTTGCTTATCCCAAGTTGCAATTCCCCTACTATACCTGAAAAAGCCCATTTTGTTGGTAAAATAACTGGCTGTTTTACTTTTAAGGTTAACATATGTAAATGTTAATATTCACATAGACAGTGTCAGGACTAGGTTAAACTGTAAGACACCCAGCTGGCATCACAGAAGTGCCTGATGTGTGGTGTCAGAAGTGAAGGACTGTTGTAGAGTACTGAGTATAAAGGAGATACACAAGGGTGTTTTTTTTTTTCATTAGAAACAACAAACCCTACAGAAATTTAAATGGTTTTGAGGATTATGAGCAACTTTATACCAAAACATCAAACAACTTAGATTAACGAATATGAAAGAGACACATTTACCAAAAAAGACTCAAGAAAAAAAGGAGCATTTAGCAAGATCAATTTTCCCACCAAAAATGTTCCAGATGCAGATGGCTTCACTGGACTGGTGAATTCTACCAACTATTTAAAAAAGAAGAATACCAATTCTACATAAAGCCTTTCAGAGAACAGAGGACATATTGCAACTCAGTCTAAGACCAATACTACCCTGACACCAAAACCAGGCAAAGATATAATAATAAAGGAAAGTAACATAGATAAAAAAATAAAACACAAAGAAAGGAAAGCTACAAATGAAGGCTATTCATAAAAACAGATGCAAAAATCATTTGTAACATATTAGCAATCCAAATCCAGCAATACAATATAAAGATTATATGTTGTGAACAATTCTGATTTCTCCAGGAATACAAAGTTAAGTACCCAAAATTGATTCATGCAGTAAGCTATATTAACAGAGTAAAGGACAACAGACACAGAAAAAGCATGTGACAAAATCCAACGACCATTCATGATAAAAATTCCCCTACAAACTAGGAATAGGAAGAAACTTCTTCAGCCAAAAGCAGGTACCTCTGAACCCTATAGCTAACATACTTACTGCTGAGAGGCTAGAGGGAGTCACCCTAGAACCAGGTAGGGACTTCCACTCTCACCATGTGAACAATACTGATTCTAGCCTATCCCTAGTGTAAGGCAAAACATGGCATCCACTAAATGTCACAGGGCATAATTGCTATGAAGAAGGAAATGTGTGAAAGGAAATTGTTTTGTATATGGTGGTTAGGAAAGGATTCTCTGAGCAAGGGAAAGATTATCAGAAATCTTTAACTGCCTATGGGGGAGTATTTCAGGCAGATGGCAAGTATGACGTGAGACAAATGGGTTGAGTTCGGAATGTACACAAGGGCTACTAGCAAGATGATGCTGTCAAGGGGCCAGGAGAGAGGCAGGGATGAAGCAGGAATGATGCTGGAGAGGGGTCTGCCACTCACATGAAGCTGTACAGGCCACAGTCAGGGGTTCAGGTATTAATTTGAGGTATTATGGGTGTATTGGTGGGTTACAAGCAGAGGACCAGTGTGTCCTGACTGGTCTTAGGAGAATATCTCTGCATGTGTGTGGGAGTCAATTCTAGGGATACAAAACTTAGGAGTGGAAGTGGAACAAAAAACAATTCAGAAATGAAGACTTAACCAGAAAGAGCACAGGAGCATATAAGCACAACAGATAGTACTTTAAGACAAACAGGAGAAAAGAAAGAAAAAGAAGGACAGAAAAGAATTTGAGAGGAACAGCCAACATGGACACTAAAGGCACATGGCGATGCCCATGCATGCCACGAGAAAGAACTAAAGCAAAGACACAAACACATTAAACTGCAGCAAAAACACAGTTCTGAAGAAGTCCTGAAAATACATTTTAAAAGGGCATGCCCCTAATTAGAGACTATTGCCCACAATAACCAATATAAAAACATATTCTAGGTAAAATTACTGAAAAAAAGCATGACTTACAATGGAAGAAAAAAGGCAAGGGACAATAATTCTGAAACAATTATGTACCTTCTTTGCTATAAAATGGCAATGGCTGCTTCTACCAATGCAGTTACAGAAATGTAGCTACTCTATAGGCAGAGACTCGCCCCAGCAGCCCAGTGTACCTGGTATCTTCACTGTGCCACTGGACGATGTGTCATCTGTGTAGGGATGGCTATTCTCCAACACCACAGGCTGAGAGGACAGGCAGCCACTCTGCAAGTCCATGGCTGCCTCCTCCAACTCAGTGACACAGAGCTCCAGCAGAATATCCTCCACCTTGGGGAGGAAGCAGGGGTACAAATCAGGAGTTCATCCAGATCCTTCTGCAGGGTGGTAGAGTGGAGGACTTGAGAAGGTGAGCAGCCTAATTCAAGACAAGGCTGTTTCCTTGCCTATAAAATCAAGATGGCACAAAACTCATAGAGATGCCATGAAGCTTGGAGATGATCTATGTACAAGCAGTGGGGAAGCCCCTCACTCACACAAAACATGTAATCTGTGCCAAATAATGACACCAAATGCCTGTGATCACAAGTCTATTTTTACCACAAGATTTCTTCCTAGTGAGGAAAGTCTATACCTCAAGCACAATGGGGCCGGAGTCAAGGAGCAATCAAGCCACTCAGGCCAAGCAGCAGCAGAGCATCAGAAACCAGGGGTGCAAACATGCATATGCTGGGGTTTCTCCTGGCCCAGGACGTCAGGGTGGGCCTAATGCTACATTCTCTCTACAACCCATCATGTCCTTATTTCATTTTAAAATTGTACTGAATCACAACATTTAAGCCATCAATACTGCTGATTATAAACTCCGTGTTACTTTTAAAAACAAATGACATTATATTATCATAGTAGTAATATGTTAACCTCCAAATTTTAATTTAGAATAAAAACTACTCTCTATCCTGTACTTTTCAGGAATAAATGATTACTTTTCTGTTTTTCCTCATATTTAATAATAGTAGTTTAGTAAACAGTTTTACTGACAAACTAATATTTCTGTCATCAAGACATTATCATAATGAATTCAAATGTCTCTCTTTTGTTAAAAATCCAAAGTATTAGATCAGGGTAGGACACAGGAGTAGACCATGCCCACAGCCACAGCAGTATGGAGACAATACCAGCTTTGTCTCTGCCTCCCCATGAACCTAGTGTGTAGTCATGACATGCAGATGTTGGGAGCACTCCCACTCCCACTGCACAGCCCAGTGGTCTTCCAGGCTTCAGAACCTTCCTCTACAAAGCCTGTCAGTCCCCCAGGAGACCAACAAGTTCTTACAAGAGGGTGAAGGGTGTGTATGTGTGTGTGTAGGGAAAATGGAAGTTCCATGGCCAGGATTCTCACCTGACACTAATCTCACCCACTGTATATGTGCAATGCAATACCTAGCCTACTATGTAGACACATGCTTCTATAACATTACCAATAAGTCATTAATACCAGTATTGCTACAAAAAGAGGTTCCCCAGAGTTAAGAGCAGAGCCTAGAGAAGAGAGTAAGGGAGCAGGAGAGAGGGGGAGCAGAGGTTTGAGGTGAGGGCAGAGCCTGGGGCAGTTGGGATTCTAGCACTTGATCTACCACCATGAGAATAAAGCTTGGTATGAGCCCCCTTTTACACTCAACATTCTGTTGTCATTTTTTCAGTCTCACCAAATCCACAGGGAACTTGCTCGAGGTTGAAAATCTCAGGTGAGACATTTGGCAGTATTTGATGTAGACCAAAAAATGGAAAAGCTACCCTCATGGGAGGGGTACTTCAGTGGGTGACCCCTATTGATCGGGAGGCACCCAGGTATCCCCAAATGGGCATATGGTCCAAGGTGGCTTGCCTCCTAGAGGAGTGGGCCCCTCCCCAGGACTGGGGGAAAGAGGAGAAGGAGGTGACACCTGAGGCAGTAGAGGAGGCCCACTGCAAAATAAGGAAATCCTTAAAGAAACCGAGTGCCCATGAAGCAGTGGGAGCCTGGGTTGGCTATTTCTCACAGTGTTAAGAAAGGCCATAATGGAGGACATACTCCTGTAAGAAGCAGGAGAACACAAGCTGTGAGTTGCTTTGGAGGAGGTAAATAATTTGTTCATGACTGAGGTGGTGTTACTGCAAGGTGCTGTGGACAGGTAAAGGAGGTAATGGTAGCACAAGAAGCAGCAATACAAGAATGCAGACAGAGAGGTGCTGTGGGGGAAGTTAAGGATGTAGTGGTACAGTCAGCTTCAGAAATTTTGGAAGATATGTCATATGAGGACAAGGAGGTAGAGTAGGTGCCAAATGCATCAACTCCTCTTTGACTGAAATCTTGCCAGTTAAGAAAATAAAGACACAGCAAATTCAAGTTCCTCAGGGAGAGTTGCAACCTCCTCTCCAGGTCATGGATCACTCCACGTTCCACCCCTATACTCAGGCAGAGCTGGTGGATTTGGGCTCCCGGTTTCATCAGAAAGCTTCAGAGTCCATGGCAGCCTGGCTTCTCTGCCTTTGGGATGTAGGGGTGGATTGGATTATTCTGTCCAGATTAGAAATGGAAAAGCTGGCTTCCCTGACAACTTATCCTGCCATGCTGCAACGATTACAAAATGCATACCAGACCCCAGGGAACCACTTCCTCCTTAATGGGGTTATGGCCCCAATTGATACTGTATGGCCCAATCAGGGTGACTTATCATCTTCCACCACTAGATGGCAGATGTATGCCGAGCTCCAACAAGTGTTACAGGAGTTGGGAGTGAAAAATGCCATTTATAACCCAGATGAGAAGCTGGTTACCTCAGAGATGAAAGGTACCATGATTTGGAAAGCTCCCCTGTTCCTCTTTTTGCCCTTAGTGGTCATTCGTGCCCCTCACTTAGGGCAAGCTATAAATTGAGGTTGACTGTACTGTAAATCTGGGAGAGGCTGAAGTGATACGGGCATGGAAGAGAGTGTAGTCTGCTACTGAGAGGAAGAGTTTAAAGGACCCTGTAAAGGTCATGAGGACCCAGATGTGGGTTGATTGATAAAGGCGAGGGGCAGATAAAGAGAAATTGGATGAGAAGTCAAATAAAATCTTACTGGAGCTGTGGAAACAACTGAAGCTGGAGCAGGGTTTTTGGCAGTTGGCTAAGGCAAGGGCCAGGAAGTGGCAGCTGGAGGCAAAACCCCAAGTATGGCCAGTGCGTCTGCAGGACTTCCTGCTGGACAGTGACCCAACCCCATCTGGACAACTGGTGGTACAGTCAACTGAGGGGAGGGTCAAGACACTCACTATGGGGGCCAGATGGGAACTTGTGTCCACATGAGGAAATATCATTTCATTGGTTTCCAGTGAGCATGCAACATGTCCTGGCTCTGGTGCACACAGGAGCTAAATGCTCCGATTTATGGCAACCCTGGGCACTTTTCCAGGACCTCCTGTTGAGAATAATGTGACACCTATCTGCAAAGGAGTATATTGTGTATATCTCACCCATCCCTGAAAATATTTTGGGGATAGATATACTGCAGGGCCTATGGCTGCAGACCACTTCAGGTGGGTTCAGACTGAATATACGTGTGGTAAAAAGGCAATTCTGAGGGGATATGCAAAGCACCCATCCATAGGTTTCACTGTGCCTCAGCAGGTGACTAATATGAAGTGATACAAATTGCCTGGAAGACATAAAGAAATTGGAGAAACCCTCGAGGAACAGGAGAAGGTGGGTATTATAAAGCCCACCCACAGGGGGACTGGATTAAAGATGGTGGCGAGAGAAGTGAGACAGAGACCACCTCCTAAAACCGCATACAATACAAAAATTATAATTAATACAACTACTCCTTAAAGAGCAACAGGAAAGAGTGCTGCACCAGACTGCATACACGTGGAGAAAAGAGTGGACCTCATGGAACAGGGCACCAGAACCACTCCCCTGCATCCCCCAACATGGCTCCAGGGGCTGAGCAGCTTCAAAGAGTAGAACTTCTGGCACTAGAGGGTGAAACATACAAATACAAGACGTCAAAGGAACATGGTTCAAAGCAAAATATCAACACCAGAGAAAGGACCAAGTGAGACTGAATTAATAAATTTTCCTGAAGGAGATTTCAAAATAAAAATCATAAACATGCTCGTGGAGGTACACAATAATATTCAAGAACTCAGAACGAATTTAGGATGGAGATCCAATTACTGAAGAACACAATGGAGGGTATTAAAGGCAGATTAGATATGGTGGAGGAGATGATAAATGAAATATGAACTATGGAAGATGAATACAAAGAAGCTGAGGCAAGGAGAGAAAAAAAAGGATCTCTACGAATGAAAGAATACTGAGAGAACTGTGTGATCAATCCAAATGGAACAATATTTGTATTGTAGGGTACCAGAAGAAGAAGAGGGATAGAAAGTGTCTTTGAGGGAGTAATTGCTGAAAACATCCACAATCTAGGGGAGGAGATAGTCTCTTAGACCCTGGAGGTGCATAGATCTCCCAACAGAAGGGAAGCAAGGAGGACAACACCAAGATATATATAATATTTAAAATGGCAAGGATCAAGAATAAGGACAGACTATTAAAAGCAGCCAGAAAGAGAAATAATATCACATACAAAGGAAAGCACATTAGGCTATCATCAGACTTCTCAACAGAAACCTTACAGGCCAGAAGGGAGTGGCACATGGTATTTAATGCAATGAAGCAGAAGGGCCTTGAACCAAAAATACTTTATCTGGCAAGATTATAATTTAAATTTGAATGAGGAATTAAACAATATCCAGATAAGCAAAATCTGAGACAATTTACCTCCCATAAATAATCTCTACAGTGTATTTTGGATGGATTTCTATAGATAGAAGTGTTTCTAATGTTTAATAGCTGTCACCAGAGGTAATAAAACCACAGTAAAGAAATAG
>JAQQAC010002696.1:0-11345 GCA_029783875.1 Phataginus tricuspis | reverse complement strand
AGTCAGGTGGAAAAAGACAAATACCAAATGATTTCATTCATTTGTGGAGTACAAAAACAAAGTGAAACAGAAGGAACAAAAAAAGCAGTAGACTCATAAACACTGAGAAGGGACTAACGGTTACCAAAGGGGGAGGGTTGGGGAGGGTGGGTGGCTGATGATCATCCCTGATGATTAGCGATGTGGAGCAACTTTTCATGTGCCTATTAGTGATCCATATTTCTTCTTTGAAGAAGTGTCTGTTCAGGTCCTCTGCCCACTTTTTATTCAGGTAATTTGTTTTTTGGGTGCTGAGGCATATGAGTTCTTTATATATTTTGGATATTAACCCCTTATCAGATAATTCATTGACAGATTTATTCTCCCATACTTGGTTCTGCATTTTCATATGCCAACAGCTACCAAAGGGGAAGGGTTGGGGAGGGTGGTGGGGGAAGAAGGGGATTAAAGGGCATTATACTTCACAGTCACAATGTAGGTAGGTCATGGGGACTGTAGTACAGCACAGAGAATACAATTAATGGCTCTATAACATCTTACTACATTGATAGACAGTGACTGCAATGGAGGGGGTGAGGGCTTGATAAGATGGGTGAATTTTGAACCACTGTTTTGTGTATATGAAATCATCATAAGATTGTGTATCAATGACACTTTAATTAAAAAAAGAAAGAGAGAAAATGCAGAACCATAGTGCCCCATCTTCTTTCTGGTTTTTAAAAAGAAGTCAGAATCTAGATTTTTATATTAGCATCTAAATATTTAAGATGTTAAAACAAAACACTGTGTAGGATAAATAAGATGTGTCTGGGGACTTGGCCTGATTTGCAACTTTTGGTGGAATAGGTGTGAGCCCAGGCTCTGAATAGATGTATAAAGATATGAATCACAGCTCTTGTTAGCTGAGCAATCTTATTCAAGATTTGTAGCCTCTCTGAGCCTCATGCTTTCGTCTGCAACAAGGGAATAATAAAATGGCCTACTGTGAGGACTAAATGAGGTACTACATTTAAAACACCTAACACAATCATGAGATCCTAATAGGTGTTCAATAAATGTAGCTCTCCCACCAAAGTGCCTCTAAGCTTCGTGGTGATTAAAGGAAACCCCTGCCACCCACTGCACCCCAGTCCATCCACTTCAAACTTCTTTTTCTGCAAGGTTTGGGTGCTCAGTGTCCATGGAACTCTAACTCAGACACCCAAGGCCCTCAGACATGCTCACATACACCCTGCATACACCCCTGGGAGGATTTTGAAATGCCAAAGCTGGTTACCAAGGAAAGATGTTTAGGAGGCTTCCCTGGGGTACAACTGCAACCTTCTGGTGTTGGCTAGAAGAGAGGCCTACTGAGAGCAGGGGGCTGGCTAACATGACCTCCTGGGGGTCTTCACAGCCTTAGAATTTTTCAACTTTAATTTCATTAGCTCATGTACACACATGCACACAAATACACACTCTCACACACCATCTACTCAAGGCCTGGGCAAGGGTGGCTGCCTTTCTCGTTCCTGGGAAACTTCTGTTCTAGCTCTCACTCCACGTCATCCTCCTGCAGGCTCTCCGAGGGGGAGGAACCATTATAACCCTTGAACCAGCATTCCCTGAGGTTGATTTGCTCAGCAGGGAACTGTGAGAGAGGGGAGAGAAAGGCGAAGAAGCTCAGATGGCTGAATAGAAGGGGCTCAGTGCCTTGACTGGGTCCCATGAGTCAGGAACAGAAATAGCCCTGTGTACCTGGGGGAATGGACTGGTTCCAAGGTTCGTGCTCATTCAGTGTTTCCCTGGTGTCTCATGCTGTCCTATATGGTGGCAGGGGTATGAGGGCCGCATTGTACAGGTGGGGAAACTAACCCAAGTATCTTACCCTGAATGACTTTATCCAGCCCACGTGGGTCTCCAAAGATCAGGAGCCTCTGGATCTGGGAATCTCTAGTGGAACTTGTCTGTGGGTTCCCAGTCCCTGCCTGAAGCCAGATTCCAACTTAACAATGGCCACCACTCAGCCAGCACTTTTAACGTTTCCCCTACCCACCATCCCCAACCCCATTTTAGAATTTAGAAGAGATTGAGGCATAGAAAAGTGACTCACACCCAAGGTTACCAATAGGTCTTACAGTCTGTACTTGAACCCTAGATTGTCTGACTCCAAAGGGCACTCCCTAACCACACTTATACTACTGCCTATCAGGGCCACCTTCTAGGTCTGGGTTTCAGTTTTAGGAATCACTTAGAAAATACTATGACTTAGTGAGCTGTTTTTCACTGCTTTTTGTTTACAAGAACCTGCATTTCAAAAGTTCCAATAAAGGGGATTTTTAAAAAGTAAAAGAACTTAAGCAACAAGCAGCCATAATTCCATCATAATCAGAATAATTCTTTACCATGGGGGTCACATTCTTTAAAACATCCATTACTGTATTTCACTGATTCTAAAATGCATGTTTATGGGGTTTCTCCCCCCATCTTTGAATTTGGGATGCATTTTAAAATTTGTGGACTCTAAGCTTCCATGAAATACACTATTTTATTTGGCTCAAAAAATAATCCTGGTAGGCAAGCATTTCCAAGATTATAATCCCCATCTTACAGCTGGGAAAACTGAGGTTCAAAGAGTTTGGGCAACTTGCCTAAGGTCACAGAACGAGTCAATGCAGACTGGCCCTGGCGCCTGATTCCCAGCCCAAGCTGTGTCCACCAGATCCTTCTGGCCTCTGGGCCTTGTGTGTACAACTGCATGTTCCCATCACGCCCTGGCCAACACCTGGCAGAGATCTGAGGGAGACCTCAGCTCTCCCATCTAGGGGTCCCCGGCTTCAGTCCCAGGGTCACGACTCGTGTGGAGACTCCTAGGAGCACTCCAGCCCCATATTGGGGGTTTTCAGGGCCAAAGGATCACACTTTGAAGAATGCATTCCATGCATTGGAGAAACCAGCTGGGTTTGGGCTGTGAAGACAGTATTTCTGCCTGGTGTCCTAAACTATGCAAGCTAGATCCAGGGGCTCCCACCTGGGGTCCCGATTCTCTAGAAAGTACTCCAAAGTGTCCTCTTTCTCCAATTTCAAAAGGCCAAATGAAAATCAAATATTGACTCTAGATAAACTCTCCCAGACAAAAGCACCACATTTCTCTGCTTTTGGTCACACTTACATCAGCTCAGTGATATCACCTTGGTTCGTTCCTTCAGATCAGAAAACAACCACTTGGCTCCCACAGGTCCCGAGTAACACAGAAGGGGCAAACCACCTAACAACATTACTGAACAGCACAGCTCAGCAGACAAAACTCTTCCAAAGCAAGTGGAGTCACATGGGAAAATGATAAAAGGGGAAAGCTGACATAGACGTTTGAGCTCCTCATTTTCCCAGATAGGGAACTTGAGGCTCAGAGAGCTGGAGTAACTTGCCTGAGGTCACAGAGCAAGGCTGGAACCAGCACTGAAGATTCCTGCCCCTCAGGAGAGGCATCTTCCCACCACAACCTGCTGTGCTGAGGTTCAAGAAGCTGAGGGTGTCAGAACTCACCCGGGTTGCTGAAGGAGGTCACAACAAGGAAGTGGCTTCTCTCCGGCACCTGGGGGCTTCTTCCTGGCAGGCAGCTGCCAAGGCCACGCTGTCTTTACTCCCTGGGTGTCTGCCAGGGCTGCTAGGCATGGGAGCCTCCTAGGAAGCCGACTGTGGGAGAGGTGAAAGAGGCCTCTCTGAAGAACACACCCTGCAGGACACAGAGTGGCCAGGCCTGGGGTCACGGTGTGGCCATGGAGGCCTTAGTTATATCTAGCTTGCACAGCTGCCTCCTGGCACCTGCCTGGGACCTCTCTGGGTCACATGGCTGGTTTTCCTGCCAGCTGCTGGGTGCCTTTAAGAAACTGACTGCAATTCATTGGCTGAACAAGGCTCCCCCTCTCTACCTGAGCAGGTGAGAACAGCTAGGCTAGGGGCAGGCTGGGGACTCAGGTGAGTAAACAAACCCTGGCAAATGGCTGGCTCTCCCCTCCTCCACAGCCCTGGACCTGGGCTTCCTTCCTTGTCTTGCCACTAACCCTAGGGACGACCTGGGGGTAAAGAAAGAGCAAAACATTCTGCCAAGTGCCTACTGCATTCAGTTCACAAAGACTCATTATCTCACTGTAACCCTAGACCAGAGTTATTAGTATTTCTCTTTTGGTGGAGACATTATCCTTGGAGGGGTAAAATGGTTTGTTCAGTCCACACAGCTCTTGGAGAGGTTACAGAGTAGGATGGTGTGAGGCCCCAGGCCCGAGTCTCCCATCTTTGACTTTCCACACAGTGCTGCTGGACCACACCCCCTCCCTCTCCATGACGCCTTTAGCAAGTCACTCACCGCCTCAGTTCCCATATCTGTAAATTGGTACAGTCATGCTTGTATGTGAGTCTATGCTCACTATATTGAGTGTATCTTGGATTTAGAGCTACAGAGGACTTCGGAGATTATCTAGGTCATCTATTCACTTAGTAGGCATTTATTAGTTCAACAGGCATTGTTATTCAGCAACTATTACATGTCAGGCCTATTTTAGGCCCTAGGGTTACATCAGTGAACAAAAAAGTCCAAGGACCCTATTTTTATTGAGTTTGCATTCTTGAGACAGGGGAGACAGACATAAACAAGTAAACAGATCAGATAGGTAATAGTCCATGAAGAAATGAAATAGGCTGATCTGATCATGTAATGGGGGGGTGGCTACTTGAGATGATGTGGTCCCTGAGGCCCTCTCTAAGGAGGTGATATTGAAGCTGATGCTTGAATAATGACAAGGCACCAGTCATTAGAAAAGCTGGAGTGAGACTGTTCCCAGCAGTGGGAACTGTAAGGGCAAAGGCGCTGAGGCAGCTGGGTTTGGAGAACAGAAAGTAAGCTGCTGTGGCCAGTGTAATCCAATCCCTGCCCCCTTTTTTAATAGATAGGGAAATGGTTCAGAGAGATGACTTGCCCCAAATCCCCTCTTGCATGTTTCTCCTTCCTTTCTTTATTGTTATGTGTTAGGGAAGGAAACCAAAGTTTGGAGCACACCAGCATACTTGAGTTACCAACCCAAGGATCATTCCATGAGCCTACACTGCTAGAGCCTCATGCTTCCTTCACTCTGCAGCCATGTGTAGGCTCCCAGAGGGCAAGGACTATGGTCTTAAGAGTTTACCCCACTGAAGAACCAAATCCTGACCAACAGAATATAATATTAAAAATCCCAGCTGCAAGGCAAACTGCCACATAGTTACACGGGGTTAGCACGGACCCTTCCTGCAGAATTCGTTTCCACTTTCATTTTCAGAGTTTTTCCAGTATTTTCACTTTCCACTTAATTCCTTTCCACTTTCATTTCCTGAATTTTTTTACTCGGATTTTTTAAAAGGGCTGCCTGTTTTCAGTCATCATATTGTTAATGGCAGCATTGGGATTGTTATTCTGAAACTGTTGGAGAGGTAGTGTCAGGTAAAGCAAGAGAGCTATTATGTTGGTAGTGCGGAGAACCAGGATTTTTGGTGTGACAGCAGGTACAAATGAAAGATGAAAGGGGTCAAGCAAAAACTTATAGCCCTGGATTTGCATCAGAAGTTTCAATATGAATTTTTGATGTAGCTGACCTGAAAACAATGGAAAACCATGTTCCCTAGCCCTGCCTACTGTTTTCAGGTCTAGAAACAATGATTAAAACTTCAGTGAGACCTAAGTGCCCAAATCATGGTCTCTAAATACTGTGTCTCTCTTAAAGGACCCAGAGCTCCTCAGAAAATAAATAGCTGATTCCAGCTTTGGGGCATAAAATATACAACATGTACACAGACTATCTTTTTACTGCCACAAATTAAGGAAGCTAGAATTGTGGCAAAAGGACTCAGGAGACATCCAGAAGAGACTCCCACTGGCCAAAGTCAAGACAATATAAGCCTCAGTAAAGAAAATAACTGTAATGAGTTGAAAACATCAAATATATTTAAATCCATGAGTTCATAATGATATTTTAAAAATAAAAAACTTTGCAATCGTCTCTGAAAGCTATTAGGAAATCAACTCATTATTTTGAAAATTGGTAAATAAAGGGAAACGAGTAAGCATTTATTCTGTCTTTCCTGCATGAACAGTGCCTCAGACAACCAAATAGTAGATGAGAGGAAGCTTTTTTACATAAGCATTCCAACAAATAAAATGGAACAGGAATGAAGAAAGATCGACTCGGCATATTACAGTTTTGAAACGCCTTATAAATTAGTTGATCTAACTGATAATATTACAAAAAGAGAAATAAGTAGACATAATGGGTTTCTTGATGGAATTAAACAGATCCTTCTAATCATGCCCCTCAAATCAAGCAGCAATCTGGTCAAGCCTTTAGAGTAGATGTTGGCAAACTTTCTCTCTAATGGACCAGGTAATAAATATTTGAACTTTACAGGCTACACAATCTCTATTCAGCTATTGCAACTATTCAGTTCTACTGCTGTAGCACAAAAAGCAGCCATAAACAATAACTAAACAAATGGGCATGGCCACGTTCCAGTAAAACCCTGTTTATCAAAAGGGGTGGGTTAGATTTGGCCCAGGGACCATAGTTTGCCAGCCCCTGTTCCTGACCTTACTACCAGTTTATAGGAAATTCAGGGACTGAGGAACACATGAATTGACACCACAGGGATGCAATAAACAAAAGCCAAACTGGGGGGAAGTTTAACAGGAAAAAACCCTTTGATTTCTTTAACAAATAAATGTCAAGATTTGTTAAAAAGAGAAAGATTGAGGGGGTACTTTTAGATGAAAAGAAACTTAAGAAATATTAGCCAATCACAGTGTATGGACCTTGCTTGAATCCTAATTCAAACAAATGTAAAAAGAAAAAAAATTATAGGGTAATTGGACAAATATGAACACTGACTCAAATATTTGATATTAAGGATTATTGACATTTGTAGGTATTTGATGTATTGTGGTTATGTTTAAAAAGGGGAGTCCTTATCTCTTTGAGATATTTTCTGAAATATTTGCAGATGAAATGATATGTTATCTTGGATTTGGTTAAAAGTAATGGGTGGCAGAATATAAAGGGAACAAAACTGGTAAGGAGCTGGTAATTATTGAAGGTGGATGATAGGTACATAGAAGCTCATTATACTAGTCTCTCTCCTATTGCGTAAATATTTGAAAATTTCCACTCGGAAAAGTTAAGGTATATTTATACCATTTCATACTCAGCTAATTGACAAAATCTGAAAAATCTAACAAACTCAAATTTTGGAAAGGATATGGGGAAAGGGTAGGTCTCAGAGCTGGTGGGAATATACATTTCTACAACTTTTGAGAGCAATTTGTGTATGTCCCACCATCCAAAACTCCATATCTGGATATATACTCAAGTGAAATTTTAGTCCATTAAAAGGTATATAGAACCATTTTTTAATAGGAAAAATGAAAAAACAACCAAAATGGATAAATTATGGTATCTTTGGATCACAGGGGTGGGGGAAGACTGTGAAATGTAGACATTTGGCAATGGCAGCTACATGTGGAGATAGGAGCCAGGGCCCCATCAGGACAGATTTAGCTCAACATATGTTGACCTGGTGCCCATTCTGCCAAGTGCTGGAGACACCCAGGTGATGTCCCTCAAGGGGTTCGAAGTCTAGATATCAGAGCTGGAGGGGGCCTGACAAGTCATCAAGCACAACCCACCCCTTTTACAGATGTGGAAAATGAGGTCCACAGAAACTAAATGGCTTGCCAAGGGCACACAGTTGGTTTGTGGAGGAAGCAGGAGTTCAGTCAGGTCTCCATGACGCTCAGCAGAATCAGAAGATCAGAAGCCACACATTCTGAAGTTGAATCCTGGCTCTGTAACTCACTAGCTATGCTCTTGGCCAAGATATTTAATGTCTCCTTCCTTAGATGTATAATAATACCTACTTCATAGGTCGATGTGAGGATTAAATGAGACGATACACATAAAGCATTTGACCCTGTGACTGAAAAGGAATAAGACCTCAGTGGATAGGTTATTTACTCTTATTATTGATATAAAGTAAGGCCTTAGCAAAAGGACAAAATACTACTTTCTATGTTGCCCTCAAATAGTTAAATCGCACTTGTCAGGGCCAGGATAGCCAAGGCTCTGTACCAAGTGGAAGGCTTATTCCAGGTCAGCTAGCTGCATTCTGTTCCAGGCCTTTCTCCAAGCAGGTACAAGTAAGGGACTTGTCACCCACTCCCACTCTGCTGCCTGTCTGCTTTCTGAGCCCTTTCTGAGACATGACAGGTTAGCCAGCTCTGTAATCTGCACAGATCCTGCTCCACTACCCTGAGCCTCAGCTTCCTGAAAAATAAGGATAATACACCTACCCCATGGCGTGGTTGTGAGGATGAAATGAACTAAGGCCTAGCATATAATAAGCCCTCAATATATGGGAGCTATGATGCTAAGGAAGCAAGACACCTGTCGCAGGACGTCCAGCTCAGGAGATAAAAAAGGGAATCAACTGCCTTCCCCATCCTCAAAATGCTTCAATCCAATGTGGACAGGGGCCACTCCTTCCTTCCCATTTCTCCCTGTGCTGTCACATTTCAGGCCTGGTTCAGGGCCCAGGGGATCAAGTGATTCTGGTTGTTTTATCCTGCAGGAAGGCTGGCTCTAAGGATGACAGGCCAGATCTCATATGTCTGAACCCACCCGCATGCTCATCTCTGCTGGTGAAAACCCCATTTGCAGCTCTGCAGAATCCCTGTCTCAGGCTGTGGGAGACAAAACATCAGATGCTCTGAATAATGAAGGCATCCAGAATGTTCCCTGTGGTGAGCTGGACACCACACTCTGGTCTGCACCCTTGGTGTCAGGCAGCCAGAAATATCACAAAAGGCCTGCTCTTCAAGCTGAGCTCCTGTCCCCAGCACACTGGAGCCACAGGGCCCAGGGAGTTTCAAAACCCAGTTTCTGCCCTTTTCAGATGTCTTCTTCTCCCAGTGAGACCTGGTGTATTTTTCGCCCAAGACCCTATTTTTACAGAACCTAACGAAACATTCTCAGTAGGCCCAGTGACCATTTGTCCCATTTTCCCAACCCGAGAGCAAAAGGCATTCAGGGTCAGAGAAGGATTTGGCAAGACCAACACGAGGTGAACGAAACCTGTTAAATAATAGCTGGTTCTCCTGTGGAAGTGGCAGTGAAGTTGTTCTTTCAAATGGATGTCAAAGCTGTAAACTCGCAGGGGCCCACAGGCCGCAGCTGGAGGAACAGCCAGCCGGGTGGCATATTCTTTGTGCACAGTGATCGCCTTGCGGCAGGGGCTATGCCTTGTTCCCCACGCTGCCTGGCACTCATCACCACAGAGCCTAGCAAAAAAAAATCAACAAAAAAAACCTCTCAAATGAATAAAGGTGCTTAGTCAGTTGGCCAATGGGTTTAGACACCTTCTCATAACAACCTGCACTGTTCCGTCTCAGTGCTTATCATACTTAGAGTAAAATTATTGCACATGCAGTTACTTGTTTAATGAGTGTCTCCCTGATAAGATGGTCAGCTCCCTGGGGCAAGGACTCCTCCAGTGTTGTCCATGGTTGTATCCCCAGTGCTTAGAATGGGATTTGGCATATACCTGGCACTCAATAAATGTTTGCTGAATGACTAAATTGGCACAGATAGCCCAGATAGCTGTGGTCAGTGGGTCAACCCACCTGCCTATCTTGAAGGTTTGTGCTGCTCTAGGTGCAGCACCAGGTCCAAGGAAGCTGGCCTTAAGTCCTTTGTTTCAAGATGCTGACAATGTTATGGGACAGTATGAGTTAGGGGTTTGCTTAGGCTCAGCTGTTCTTAGAGCTGGCCTCCTAGAGAGATTATCCATTTATGAAAGAGACAAAATGGATGGCAGACAGGCTCAGCTGTGGTTAACTGGGGCCTTCCCTTCGCATCTAGTTGGTGATTTGGGACATCTGGCCTGGTAGTAGATGGACTGGATTTCAGCCTGGAGTTAGTAATGGAATCTACTTCCTAGAGTTGTTATAGGACAAAATAAGCAAATAGATATGTAAATATTTACTGCAGGACCTGACAGTGGCACCAGTGTTCAGTGATGTTATCTAGCATTGCTGTTCCTTCTAAGGCTGCACGTGGATGAAGAACACCTTGGATGCCACCACTGGGATAGAGATCTTCAGGGTGGAAGTCTGGTGGTAGGTGCTGGGGCCAACCTGGCCAGACTGCTGGCAAGAGGGAGTGAATCATCTAAGTGTCAGAGCCACAACTCAAAATGACTTAGGCAAAAGTTGGCCCACATTTCCCTTAGAGGGGACTTGCTTTGTGCACAGCTGAATCCAGGAGCTCAGACAACAATGTCAGGCTGTCTCCTGCCTGTCTCCATCATCCCACACTGCTGTCTTCTGTGGGGGCTCCAGTCTTAGACTCAGCACCCACCCTGGGCACTTACAACCTATCATCTCAACTACCACAGAGAAGAGAGTCTCCCTTCTCCAGAGTTCAGACCCCTGAACTGAGTCTCCCTGGCTGTACTTGAGTCACATGGCTGCTCCAGACCCAATCACTGTGGTGAGGGCATGCCATGGCTCTCAGAGCCGCATCACATATCCAGCTCGAGGCTATGGGCTGGAAGCAGCTCTGCCAGGGGCATGCAGTCACCACTGCCAGAGAGAGGGGACAATGTTGTTGGGTCAGCAAAACAACTGTCCACTGCAGGTTGCAAACCTCTTTACAGGTCAGGTGACAAGGGCAATGCCACAGTGAGAACAAACAAATGTCAATTCTGTCAAAGTGATAGGATCTGGAGGGATTCCCAGAGGGCAATGGGGCATATCTCAGCTGTTTGCCAAAATGCCTATTTTATAGTGTCCAGATTAGGGTGAGGCAAGGGATGCAGTAGCCTCAGGCACTAAATTAAGGGAGGCCCCCAAAAGTTAATGCAAAAAAAAAAAATCCTTGAACAAAATACCCAAAGTTTAAAGAAAAGCAGGATGAGTAATAGTGCCATGGAGAGCCATACTGGAGCGTGGAGCAAAAAGAAAAATCAGAACTATTGATCCCACTTTTATCTGAAATTTGGATATTTTGTTCCTTATGAATTTTTTGGCATTAATTCTGATTTTTAAAATATTGAATGAAAATACAAATCTCAGTGGCTGATTTTTTTTTTTGGCACTATCCTAAACTTTGTACCCAAGGCAAATGCCTAAATCCTCTCACCCTAGTCTGGACCCAGCTGTCTTCTGCAGGATTTGCTGGAAGCACAGGCAGAAAGCCACCCAGATATGAATGGCTGTATCCAAAAGTGGCATTCCCTAGTGAGAAGGGCCCTGGGCTAGAAGACTGGGCCTACAATCAGCCCGGGTT
>JAQQAC010002669.1:0-10514 GCA_029783875.1 Phataginus tricuspis | reverse complement strand
AAGTACTGCAACACCTGCTTTTTTCTCTTTGTTGTTTGCTTGAAATACTTTTTTTCCATCCCTTCACTTTTAGTCTGTGTATATCTTTGGGTTTGAGGTGAGTCTCTTGTAAGCAGCATATAGATGGGTCTTGCTTTTTTATCCACTCTGTTACTCTGTGTCTTTTGATTGGTGCATTCAGTCCATTTACATTGAGGGTGATTATTGATAGATATGTACTTATTGCCATTGCTGGCTTTAGATTCGTGGTTAGCAAAGGTTCAAGGGTTGCTTCTTTACTATCTAAGAATCTAACTTAACTTTCTTGTTAAGTTATTGTGAACGCCGTCTGATGTTTCTTTATCTCTCCCTTCCTATTCTTCCTCCTCCTTTCTTTATATATTAGGTGTTTTATTCTTTGCCTTTAGTTGGTATTTGGATGGTCTGCTTTCTTTGCTATGCTTTTATTTTCTCTGGTGACATCTTTTTAGCCTTAGGGGTGTTTCCCTCTAGAGCAGTCCATTTAAGATATCCTGTAGTGGTGGTTTATGGGTGGCAAACTCTCTCAACTTTCTTTTGTCTTGAAATTGTTTAATCCCTCCGTCATATTTAAATGATAATCGTGCTGGATACAATATTCTTGGTTCGAGGCCCTTCTGTTTCATTACGTTAAATATATCATGCCATTCTCTTCTGGCCTGTAAGGTTTCTGTTGAGAAGTCTGATGACAGTCTGATAGGTTTTCCTTTGTTGGTGATCTTTTTCCTCTCTCTAGCTGCCTTTAATACTCTGTCCTTGTCTTTGATCTTTGCCATCTTGATTATTATGTGTCTTGGTGTTGTCTTCTTTGGGTCCCTTGTGTTGGGAGATCTGTGGGCTTCCGTGGACTGTGAGACTATTTCCTTCCCCAGCGTGGGGAAGTTTTCGGCAATTATTTCTTCAAAGACACTTTCTATCCCTTTTTCTCTCTCTTCTTCCTCTGGTACTCCTATAATGTGAATATTGCTCCGTTTCGATTGGTCACACAGTTCTCTTAATATTCTTTCATTCTTAGAGATCCTTTTATCTCTCTCTGCCTCAGCTTCTTTGTATTCCTGGTCCCTGTCTTGTAATTCCTTGATTGTGTCTTGAACCTGATTCAATCTGCTGTTGAGCCCGTCGATGGCTTGTCTCATTTCTGCATTATCTTTCCTCACTTCCCTCACTTCCTCCCTCAGCTCTTGCACATTTTTCTGTAGATCCGTCAGCATGGCTATGACTTTTATTCTGAATTCTTTTTCTGGAAGACTGTGCATGTCCATTTCTTCAGCTTCTTTTTCTGGGGTGGTGTTTGTCTGAAGCTTTGTCTGTATCATATTCTTCTGTCTTCTCATGACTATAGAATTGGTTGTTGGTAGCAAGGAGAGATAAGAAAGGAGAGAAAGGAAAAAAAAAAGAAATTTCTACTAATAATAAAAAAGTAAAAGGAGAGAGAGAGAAAGGAAAAGAAAGAAAAAGAAAAGGCAGCAACACGTAAAAGAAAACAGCAACAACAACAACAACAAAAACAAAAACAAAAACAAAAAAAACAGAAAACACCAAAACGCCCACCGGGGGTGGTTTCTGTGTGAATGCTGTAGGTGGTGCTATTGCTCCACTATTCCAGAGCCGCAGCCACGTTGCTCCACACGGCCCTTTAAAGCTATGGCTGGGTGAGAATGAATGGGAGGCTGTTGAAAGAGAGGGAAAGAAAAAAACGAAAAGAAAGGGGAGTAAAAACAATAACAAACAAACAAACAAAAAAAAGCCACTGAGAGTGGGTTCCACGTGAGTGCTGTAGGTGGCGCTGTTGCTCCACTATTCCAGCGCCACTCTATAGTTCTGGCTGGGTTGGGAACGAATGGTAAGCTGTTGATCTCCGTGGGGGTCTCAATGGCGGGCACCCTTTCCCAGTCGCCAGCCAAGGGGTCCAAAGCTCCCCAGGACTCCCAGCGTGCTGGGCTCAGTTTGCGGGGCTATCCGGCCCCTCTACTGAGCTCCTGTCTCTTTAAGACCGCTGAGGTAGAGCGCGCGCTTTTCTTCCCCTTTTTCTCCTTTCCTTTTCCTTCCCGGAGCCTGCTGCGGGCAACCTGCACGTTCCCGGCTGGGACCCTGTGCCCTCTGTCTCTCCTATCTCCGCTACACCCCAGGCTGTGTGTCGGCGCTCCCGGCGCAGACTTCCACTCCCTCCCGGCTCTGAATCCTCTCCTCCCGCTGGAGTGCTGGGGGGAAGGAGCGCTCGGTCCACTTGCGGCTCCGTACCTTACCTGCCTTGCCGGGACTCCCGCCGGAGTGCTGGGGTGGAGGGGCGCTCTGGTCTCGCTGGATCACGTTTCCGTCCGGCCTTGCCGGGTGCCGAGTCCTCTGTCCGGAGTGTCTGGCCACCGGAGCTCTGGGGTGGGGGGAGCGCTCGGTCCCACCGGGTCGCCGCTCCGTATCCCGTCCGCCTCACCAGCTGCCAAGTTCTCACAGGTGTAGCTGTACGCTGTGCACTTTCCTGTGTATTCTGGTCTGTTTTTTAGGGATAGTTGTATTTGCTGTATTTTCGTGAATAAATATAATGTTGGGAGGAATTTTTCTGCTGGTCCGTTCACGACGCCATATTCCCGGAAGTCTTGAAGACATCTTGATGACACAATATAGCATTAACTGAACAAAATGAGATGCAAACATTGTTTCTGAGGGTTTCGTAATCCTCTGACCTTCTGCTTCCAAGAGGGAACTTTGACAAGAAAACACATTCAGCTTTCCTTTCCTTTTTTTTTTTTTTTTTCACTCTCCTGTCTGCAAAAGGGAAAGAATGATTTTCTCAGCTGGTGGTTTTCTTACTGGGCTCGGACTCCCTCTGCTCCTCTTCATCCTTCCTTTGGGGGCCATAAATGTACAGTGTCTGTCTGCATTGGACAGACCTGGGTGCCAGGGTGGGGTCTGCCCTCGGGGAGGCAAGCCTCCAGGTGTGCATAGGGGTGGGGCCAGGCCTTGCCTTCTGAGTCTGCTCTGCCCCGTCCTGGGGATCAGTGAGTGTGAGGCAGTAAATCTTCCTACTTAGCAGCTGACTGGGGAGCCTTCGGCCGTTCTCAAGATTGGGGTGGGAATGGGTTGAGAATTAGAGAGCGTATGTGGCCACAAACCCCAGCCATGTTTTATGAGCTTCTGCTGCCAGAGTCCTTACCTAAAGCCTATATTTATTCATCAGAGGGAAGAAGAGTCATTGAAAATTATCTTAGAAAATGTGACTGTATCTATAAATGAACCCAATTTCATTTTACATATTTGAAGGCACATATATAGATACAAGTTATTTATTTTATGTACCTCAAGAACTATGGAAAAAGTACCTAAAAATAATTAACAGTGATTTGTCTCTGGATGTTGGGATTATGTGTCTTTCATACTCTGTCATGTATAAAACAAGCATGGATTACCTTTATAATCAGAAAGGACATAATTATTAGTGTTTAAGAAGTATTACTCTCTGAGATTGTGTTATAATCCCGCACCTGGACTCCTTAGCCAGCCATTGCCTGTGCTACCTTCAGGGCCAGTACAAACTTTTCTTCCCAGCATCCATTGGGAATGCTCATTTTCCAAAATAAAAATCTGGGATGATCAGAAGAGGCACGTAGGTCTGGGCCTTTTGTGGTTTTGGGAAATGAAAATGCTTTATCTTCTGACATTATGTGAGCTGTTTGCATCATTTGGAAGCATTTGTGTTGACTGGTTGTATCAGTCAGGAACACAAACATCATTAACAGAATTTAATATAAGAATTTACTTAAACAAGTGTTAGAGAACTGAAAAGCAAAAGGGGAACTGTGAGATAGCAAAGAGATAATAACCCCAGGAAACAGCTGCCTTTCCGATGGCTAGGGGAACAAGGGAAGAGACTAGAGGCTTGGAAGAAGGGACCTGCAGAGCTGGGACCCCAGGAGAATAGATAGTATTAAAATGCAGATAATTAGGGAGTAATGAGGTTGGGGTATCAATTACCTTTCTTGTTTTTTTCTTAACTTAAAAATTTTTGGAATAATTATAGATTTACAAGGAGTTGCAAAAACAGTATCCTTGTACCCATTACCTAGCTTGTCCTAACAGTGATATCTGCACATCTTCAAAACCAGGAAATAGATCGGCACACTACAATGAGTTTGATTTCAGACGAGGGCCATTTTTTGCATTTACTCATTTTTTGTCTTTGTGTATTTTCTGTGACATTCTAGCACACATATAGATTCATATGACCCCTACCACCATGGTCTACATACAGAACTGTCCCATAACCACACAAGGACTGTCTTGTGTTTCCTCTTTATAGTCACACCTTCCCTCCCCTTCAGTAACTCCTGGCAACCATTGTTCTCCCACTCTATAATTTTTTTTTTAATTTTGGTATTGTTAATGTACAATCACTTGAACATTATCGTTACTAGACCCCCTATTATCAAGTCCCCCCCACATACCCCATTACAGTCACTGTCCATCAGCATAGTAAGATGCTATAGAATCATTACTTGTCTTCTCTGTTAATACTACCTTTCCTGTGTCCCGCCCCAACTGCTGCATTATGGGTGCTAATCATAATGCCCCTTTTCCCCCCTTATCCCTCCCTTCCCACCCATTCTCCCTAGTCCCTTTCCCTTTGGTAACTATTAGTCCATTCTTGGGTTCTGTGAGTCTGCTGCTGTTTTGTTTCTTCAGTTTTTTCTTTGTTCTTATACTCCACAGATGAGTGAAATCATTAGATACTTGTCTTTCTCTGCCTGGCTTATTTCACTGAGCATAATACCCTCTAGCTCCATCCATGTTGTTGCAAATGGTAGGATTTGTTTTCTTCTTATGGCTGAATAATATTCCGTTGCATATATGTACCACATCTTCTTTATCCATTCATCTACTGATGGACACTTAGGTTGCTTCCATTTCTTGGCTATTGTAAATGGTGCTGCGATAAACACAGGGTTGCATATGTGTTTTTGAAACTGGGCTGCTGCATTCTTAGGGTAAATTCCTAGGAATGGGATTCCTGGGTCAAATAGTATTTCTATTTTGAGTTTTTTGAGGAACCTCCGTACTGCTTTCCACAATGGTTGAACTAATTTACATTCCCAGCAGCAGTGTAGGAGGGTTCCCCTTTCTCCACATCCTAGCCAACATTTGTTGTTGTTTGTGTTTTGGATGTTGGCCATCCTTACTGGTGTGAGGTGATATCTCATTGTGGTTTTAATCTGCATTTCTCTGATGATTAGTGATGTGGAGCGTCTTTTCATGTGCCTGTTGGCCATCTGAATTTCTTCTTTGGAGAAGTGTCTGTTCAGCTCCTCTGCCCATTTTTTAATTGGCTTATTTGCTTTTTGTTTGTTGAAGTGTGTGAGCTCTTTATACATTTGGATGTCAACCCCTTATCAGATATGTCATTTATGAATATATTCTCCCATGCTGTAGGATGTCTTTTTGTTCTACAGATGGTGTCCTTTGCTGTACAAAAGCTTTTTAGTTTGGTATAGTCCCACTTGTTCATTTTTGCTTTTGTTTCCCTTGCCTGTGGAGATATGTTCATGAAGAAGTTGCTCATGTTTATGTCCAAGAGATTTTTGCCTATGTTTTTTTCTAAGAGTTTTATGGTTTCATAACTTACATTCAGGTCTTTGATCCATTTTGAGTTTACTTTTGTGTATGGGATTAGACAGTAGTCCAGTTTCAATCTCTTACATGTAGCTGTCCAGTTTTGCCAACACCAGCTGTTGAAGAGGCTGTCATTTCCCCATTGTATATCCATGGCTCCTTTATCATATATTAATTGGCCATATATGCTTGGGTTTATATCTGGCCTCTCTATTCTGTTCCACTGGTCTATGGATCTGTTCTTGTGCCAGTACCAAATTGTCTTGATTACTGTGGCTTTGTAGTAGAGCTTGAAGTCAGGGAGCATAATTCCCCCTGCTTTATTCTTCCTTCTCAGGATTGCTTTAGCTATTCGGGGTCTTTCCCCTCTATAATTTAAAAATATAACTTGTCTAGTTGTATTATGGGTTGAATTATGTCCCCCAAAGAGGTATGTTGGAGGTCTCATCCCCAGTAGCTCAGAATGTGACCTTATTCAGAGACAGGGTCCTCTACAGAGGTAATCAAGTTACAATGAGGTCAATAGGATGGGCCCCATCCCAGTGTGACTGGTGTCCTTTACAGGGAGGTATGGAGCAGAAGTGGCCACAGAGAGAAGGCCATGTGAACATGAAGGCAAAGATTGGAGTGATTTTTCAACAAGCCAAGGAATGCCCAAGTTTGCCAACAAAGCACCAGAATCTAGGTGAGAGGCATGGAACAGATTCTTCCTCACAGCCCTCAGAAGGAACTAATCCTGAAGACACCTCGATTTTGCACTTGTAGCCCCTAGAATTGTGAGACAGTGAATTTCTGTTGTTTAAGTCACCCATCTGGGGGTGCTTTGTTACTGCAGTTCCACAAAATAATACAGTAAGTTTATGTAACTAAATTTTTTTTTTACAATTTATTTTGGTATCATTAACCTACAATTACATGAGCAATATTGTGGTGATTAAACTACCCCCTTCATCAGGTCCCCCCACCAACCCTATTACAGTCACTGTCCATCAGTGTAGTGAGATGAGAATCACTACTTGTCTTCTCTGAGTTGTACAGCCTTCCCCGTGCCCCCCCACCCTATGTCTGCCAATCGTAATGCCCCTTTTACCCTCTTATTCCTCCCTTCCCGCCCTTCTTCCCCAGTCCCTTTCCCTTTGGTAACTATTAGTCCATTCTTGGGTTCTGTGAGTCTGCTGCTGTTTTGTTCCCTCAGTTTTTTTCTTTGTTCGTATACTCCACATATGAGTGAGATCATTTGGTACTTGTCTTTTTCGGCTTGGCTTATTTCACTGAGCATAATACCCTCCAGCTCCATCCATGTTGTTGCAAATGGTAGGATTTCTTTTTTCTTATGGCTGAGTAATATTCCTTTGTGTATATGTACCACATCTTCTTAATCCATTCATCTACTGATGGACACTTAGGTTGCTTCCATTTCTTGGCTATTGTAAATAGTGCTGCGATAAACATAGGGGTGCATCTGTCTTTTTGAAACTGGGCTGCTGCATTCTTAGGGTAAATTCCTAGGAGTGGGATTGCTGAGTCAAATGGTATTTCTATTTTCAGTTTTTTGAGGAACCTCCATACTGCTTTCCACAATGGTTGAACTAATTTGCATTCCCACCAGCAGTGTAGGAGGGTTCCCTTTTCTCCACATCCTCGCCAACATTTGTTGTTGTTTGTGTTTTGGATGTTGGCCGTCCTCACTGGTGTGAGGTGATATCTCATTGTGGTTTTAATCTGCATTTCTCTGATGATTAGCGATGTGGAGCATCTTTTCATGTGCCTGTTGGCCATCTGAATTTCTTCTTTAGAGAAGTGTCTATTCATGTCCTCTGCCCATTTCTTAATTGGGTTATTTGCTTTTTGTTTGTTAAGGTGCGTGAGTTCTTTGTATATTTTGGATGTCAACCCCTTATCAGATACATCATTTATGAATATATTTTCCCATATTGTAGGATGTCTTTTTGTTCTACTAATGGTGTCCTTTGCTGTACAGAAGCTTTTCAGCTTGATATAATCCCAATTGTTCATTTTTGCTTTTGTTTCCCTTGCCTGGGGGGATATGTTCATTAAGAAGTCGCTCATGTTTATGTCCAAGAGATTTTTGCCTATGTTTTTTTCTAAGAGTTTTATGGTTTCATGACTTACATTCAGGTCTTTGATCCACCTTGAGTTTACCTTTGTGTATGGGGTTAGATAGTAGTCCAGTTTCATTCTCTTACATGTAGCTGTCCAGTTTTTCCAACACCAGCTGCTAAAGAGGCTGTCATCTCTCCATTGTATATCCAAGGCTCCTTTATCAAATATTAATTGACTGTAGGTGTTTGGGTTAATGTTTGGATTTTATATTCTGTTCCACTGGTCTGTGGGTCTGTTTTTGTGCCAGTACCAAATTGTCTTGATTACTCTGACTTTGTAGTAGGGCTTGAAGTCAGGGAGCATAATTCCCCCTGTTTTATTCCTCCTTCTCAGGATTGCTTTGGCTATTCGGGGTCTTTTCTGGTTCCATATGAATTTTAGAATTATTTGTTCCAGTTCATTGAAGAAAGCTGTTGGTAGTTTGATAGGGATTGCATTGAATCTGTAGATTGCTTTAGGTAGTATAGCCATTTTGAAAATATTTATTCTTCCTAGCCAAGAGCATGGGATGCATTTCCATTTGTTAGTGTCTTCCTTAATTTCTCCTAGGAGTGTCTTGTAGCTTTCAGAGTACAGGTCTTTCACTTCCTTCGTTAGGTTTATTCCTAGGTATTTTATTCTTTTAGATGCAATTGTGAATGGAATTGTTTTTCTAATTTCTCTTTCTGTTAGTTCATCATTAGTGTATAGGAAAGCAATAGATTTCTGTGTGTTAATTTTATATCCTGCAACTTTGCTGAATTCAGATATTAGTTCTAGTAGTTTTGGAGTGGAGTCTTTAGGGTTTTTTATATACAGTATCATGTCTTCTGCAAATAGTGACAATTTGACTTCTTCTTTACCTATCTGGATGCCTTGTATGTTTCTGCTTTGTCTGATTGCCATGGCTAGAACCTCCAGTACTATGTTGAATAACAGTGGAGAGAGTGGGCACCCCTGTCTTGTTCCCGATCTTAGATGAAAAGCTTTCAGCTTCTCGCTATTAAGTACGATGGTAGCTGTGGGTTTGTCATATATAACCTTTATGATGTTGAGGTACTTGCCATCTATACCCATTCTGTTGAGAGTTTTAATCATGAATGGATGCTGAATTTTGTCAAATGCTTTTTCAGCATCTATGTAGATGATCATGTGGTTTTTGTTCTTCTTTTTGTTGATATGGTGGATGATGTTGATGGATTTTCGAATGTTGTACCATCCTTGCATCCCTGGGATGAATCCCACTTGATCATGGTGTATGATCCTCTTGATGTATTTTTGAATTCAGTTTGTTAATATTTTGTTGAATATTTTTGCGTCTACGTTCATCAGGGATATTGGTCTGTAGTTTTCTTTTTTGGTGAGGTCTTTGCCCGGTTTTGGTATTAGAGTGATGCTGGCTTCATAGAAAGAGTTTGGAAGTATTCCCTCCTCTTCTATTTTTTGGAAAACTTTAAGGAGAATGGGTGTTATTTCTTCTGTATATGTCTGGTAGAATTCAGATGTGAATCCATCAGGTCCAGGGCTTTTGTTCTTGGGTAGTTTTTTGATTACCAATTCAATTTCGTTGCTGGTGATTGGTCTGTTTAGTTTTTCTGTTTCCTGCTTGGTGAGTCTTGGAAGGCTGTATTTTTCTAAGAACTTGTCCATTTCTTCTAGGTTTTGCAGCTTGTTGGCTTATAGACGCTCGTAATATTTTCTTATAATTCTTTGTATTTCTGTGGGGTCTGTCGTTATTTTTCCTTTCTCATTTCTGATTCTGTTTATGTGTGTAGATTCTCTTTTTCTCTTAATGAGTCTGGCTAGGGGTTTATCTATTTTGTTTATTTTTTCAAAGAACCAGCTTTTGGTTTCATTGATTTTTTCTATTGTTTTATTCTTCTCAATTTTATTTATTTCTTCTCTGATCTTTATTATGTCTCTCCTTCTGGTAACTTTGGGCCTCATTTGTTCTTTTTCCAATTTCAATAATTGTGGCCTTAGACTGTTCATTTGGGAATGTTCTTCCTTCTTTAAATGGGCCTGGATTGCAATGTACTTTCCTCTTAAGACTGCCTTCGCTGCGTCCCACAGAAGTTGTGGCTTTATGTTGTTGTTGTCATTAGTCTCCATATATTCTTTGATTTCTGTTTTGATTTGGTCGTTAACCCATTGATTCATTAGGAGAATGTTGTTAAGTCTCCATGTATTTGTGAGCCTTTTTGATTTCTTTCTGAAATTTATTTCTAATTTTATACCTTTGTGATCTGAGAAGTTGGTTGGTAAGATTTCAATATTTTTGAATTTACTGAGGTTATTTTTGTGGCCTAGAATGTGGTCTATTCTGGAAAATGTTCCATGTGCACTTGAGAAGAATGTGTATCCTGCTGCTTTTGGGTGCAGAGTTCTGTAGATATCTGTTAGGTCCATCTGTTCTAGTGTGTTGTTCAGTGCCTCTGTGTCTTTACTTATCCTCTGCCTGGTTGATCTATCCTTTGGAGTGAGTGGCGTGTTAAAGTCTCCTAGAATAATTGCATTGCTGTCTATTTCCTCCTTCACTTCTGTTAGTATTTGTTTCACATATGCTGATGCTCCTGTGTTGGGTGCATATATGTTTATAATGGTTATATCTTCTTGTTGGACTGACCCCTTTATCATTATGTAATGTCCGTCTTTATCTCTTGCTACTTTCTTCGTTTTGAAGTCTATTTTATCTGATACAAGTACTGCAACACCTGCTTTTTTCTCTTTGTTGTTTGCTTGAAGTATTTTTTTCCATCCCTTCACTTTTAGTCTGTGTATATCTTTGGGTT
>JAQQAC010002657.1:0-10212 GCA_029783875.1 Phataginus tricuspis | reverse complement strand
GACTAAAGTCAGATACCAATAGTCTGCGGGGATGGTCAGTCTGCTTACGGACTGTGCTATGGCGTTTGAACGATAGACCCCGAAAGGGAGCCCTGAGACATGTAGGCATGTTAACACATATGGCTGCCTCCCCTATACAACTGCAAGTACAAACCAAGGAATAATCACTGAAGCCGAGGTTTGCCCACCAGAATACCATCTTGCTGCCAGCACCAACTGCACTGAACCCCGGAGACTCCATTGAGTGGACGTGGCTTGGACCTTTCGACACATGAACCAACAATGGCTGGCTCTCCTGGCACCTTGGGGACAAGGCCTGGAAGCTGGCCTTCTGTGTATTCCTGGAATACCAGCAGAGTGGCCCCCAAAGATCACAGTAGTATATCCCAAATGGCCAGATGGTAGGAGCATCTTACCAGGGAGTTTTGTTTTATCATTATGGCCAGTGCATGCACCTCCAGTAGCACTATATATAGATCCTTCAGTAACCCCCACAGGGAACGGGTAAAAGTATGGTATACTACACCTGGAAGGGACCCCCTTCCTGCTACAGTCCTATCACAGGACCACTCTCTTGCATGCATCCTACCTGATGGACCAGATTTGCCTATGTTGGTGGCATTAAAAACATGTGTCTTATTGCCCCTAAACTCTTTGTGGGTTGGGAATTTCCTTTGGCTTGAGGATTATTATAATTTTTGTTATTAGGAACCTCCTCTGGCTTGAGGATTATTATAATTTTTGTGCTGTGTCTTAATTTTTATTATCTCTAAGTTGTAATCCTCTGTTGCTATTGTGGAGTCTGGTTACAGTGCTCCAGATTTCTTGCACAGGGACCATTGTGGAAGATTGAAAGCATGTAGATTGTAAGGCGAGAATCCTGGAGGGGTGGAATGGGGGAAAGTTGGGGTTCCTATGGCCAGGATCCTCACTGAACTTAAACTACCTGTAACTGGCCTGTTGCTAGGCTACTGGTTCCGCACCTTTAGGCAATAAGCTATTATTGTGCTATATACGGAGCTTGGCCCAGTGCTCTGGACAGAGGCGGAGACTCTAGTGCTTGACCTACTGCCAGGAGAACAAGCCAGGTAATAAACCGTTTCACCCCAAAGAACATTCTGCTGTCAATTTTTTGGTCACATTGAATCCATAGTGAACTTGCCCAGGGCTGAAACCCATTGGCAAGACAAAAGGAAAGATACAAGAATTACTTATTAAACTTATTATTTAAGTGTTTAGAGGAATCTATAATCAAATATCCATATACTCACTGACTATTAAACTTGGAAAACATAGCTTTGCAAGGAATTTATCCCTACAGACATGTGTGAAATATTTTAACTATAATAAATTAAGTGTATGCTTATGTTAATGAAATACTTTTAATCAATGCTAAGTTCAGGTGTCATTTAATAGTGGACCAACACCAATTAAAAATGACAGTTTGGAGAGACTTCCGGGAAGTTGGCGATGTGAGCAGGGCAGCAGAAATCTCCCAACACTATATTTATCTGTGAAAATACAGCAAATACAACTATTCCTAAAAGAGAGACCAGAATACACAGGAAAGCGCACAGCATGCAGCTACACCTGAGAGGACTCGGCACCCCGCGAGGCGGGTAAGATACGGAGCCGCAACACGGCGGGACCTGAGCACTCCCCCACCCCAGCGCACCAGCGGGAGGAGAGGATTCAGAGCTGGGAGGGAGTGGAAGTACAGGCCCGCGAAATAACCAGCCCCAGTGATCTGCGCGGGGAGTGCAGACACACATCGCGTGGCGTAGCGGAGACTGGAGAGACAGTGGGTGCAGGGTCTGAGCAGGGAATGCACCAGGGTGCTTGCAGCCGGCTCCTGGGAAGGAAAAAAAAAAAAGAAGAGAAGCGCGTGCTTTGTTCAGTGGTCTTAAAGAGACAGGAGCCCAACAGAGGAACAGATCACCCCGGCACACTCAGCCCAGCAGGCTGGTAGTCCTGGGGAATTTTGGACCCCTTAGCTGGCGACTGGGAAAGGGTGGCCGCAATGAGACTTCCCACAGAGATCAATAGCTTCCCATTCATTCCCACCCCAGCCAGAGCTATAAAGGGCTCTGCGGAGTGGCGCGGCCATAACTGCGGAATAGTGGAGCAGCAGCGCCACCTACAGCATCCCCAAAGAATCCACTCCTGGTGGGAGGTTTTTTTTTTCTTCTTCCCTTTCTTTTTTTTCTTTCTTTCCTTCTTTCTTTTTTTTTTTTTTTTCTTTTTAAAGTCATAAAGAGCCCAGCTGGCATACGTGGAACCTACCAGCAACCACTTCTATAGCCATAAAACGACAGAGGAATATGGTACACACAAAGCACCAGACCCAGGCAACCCCAGAGAGGGAACCTGAAGGGATGGACATGCACAATCTTCCTGAAAAAGAATTCAGAATAAAAGTCATAACCATGCTGACAGATCTACAGAGAAACGTCTAAGAGCTGAGGGAGGAAGTGAGGGAAGTGAGGAAAGACAATGCAGAAATCAGACAAGCCATCGACGGGCTTAACAGCAGACTGGATGAGATGCAAGAGACTGTTAATGGAATAGAAATCAGAGAACAGGAATACAGAGAAGATGAGACAGAGAGAGAAGAAAGGATCTCTAGGAATGAAAGAATATTAAGAAAACTGTGTGACCAATCCAAAAACAGAACAATATTCGCATTATAGGAGTACCAGAGGAAGAAGAGAGAGAAAAAGGGATAGAAAGTGTCTTTGAAGAAATAATTGCTGAAAACTTTCCCATGCTGGGGAAGGAAATAGTCTCGCAGTCGACGGAAGCCCACAGATCTCCCAACAAAAGGGACCCAAGGAAGACAACACCAAGACACATAATAATTAAAATGGAAAAGATCAAAGATAAACACAGAGTATTAAAGGCAGCTAGAGAGAGAAAAAAGATCACCTACAAAGGAAAACCCATCAGACTATCATCAGACTTCTCAATAGAAAACCTATTAGGCCAGAAGAGAATGGCATGATATATTTAACGTAATGAAACAGAAGGTCCTCGAACCAAGAATATTGTATCCAGCATGATTATAATTTAAATATGATGGAGGGATTAAATAATTTCCAGACAAACAAAAGTTGAGAGAGTTTGCCTCTCATAAACCAACACTACAGGATATCTTAAACGGACTACTCTAGAGGGAAGCACCCCTAAGTCTAAAAAGATGCCACCAGAGAAAATAAAATCATAGCAAAGAAAGCAGACCATCCAAATACTAACTAAAGGAAAAGAATACAAAACCTAATATATAAAGAATGGAGGAGGAAGAATAGGAAGGGAGAGATAAAGAAACATCAGACGGCGTTCACAATAACTTAACAAGAGAGTTAAGTTAGATTCTTAGATACTAAAGAAGCAACCCTTGAACCTTTGGTAACCAAGAATCTAAAGCCACCAATGGCAATAAGTACATATCTAACAATAATCACCCTAAATGTAAATAGACTGAATGCACCAATCAAAAGACACAGAATAACAGAATGGATAAAAAAGCAAGACCCATCTATATGCTGCTTACAAGAGACTCACCTCAAACCCAAAGATATACACAGACTAAAAGTGAAGGGATGGAAAAAGATATTTCATGCAAACAACAAGGAGAAAAAAGCAGGTGTTGCAGTACTTGTATCAGACAAACTAGACTTCAAAATGAAGAAAGTAGCAAGAGATAAAGAAGGACATTACATAATGATAAAGGGGTCAGTCCAACAAAAAGATATAACCATTATAAATATATATGCACCCAACACAGAAGCGTCAGCATATGTGAAACAAATGCTAACAGAATTGAAGGAGGAAATACACAGTAATGCATTCATTTTAGGAGACTTCAACACACCACTCACTCCAAAGGACAGATCAACCAGACAGAAAATAAGTAAAGACACAGAGGCACTGAACAACACACTAGAACAGATGGACCTAACAGATATCTACAGAACTCTGCACCCAAAAGCAGCAGGATACACATTCTTCTCAAGCGCACATGGAACATTTTCCAGAATAGACCACATACTAGGCCACAAAAAGAACCTCAGTAAATTCAAAAATATTGAAATCCTATCAACCAACTTCTCAGATCACAAAGGTATAAAACTAGAAATAAATTTTAGAAAGAAATCAAAAAGGCTCACAAATACATGGAGACTTAACAACATTCTCCTAACTAATCAATGGGTTAACGACCAAATCAAAACAGAAATCAAAGAATATATGGAGACTAATGACAACAACAACACAAAGCCACACCTTCAGTGGGACACAGCAAAGGCAGTGCTAAGAGGAAAGTATATTGCAACCCAGGCCTATTTAAAGAAGGAAGAACATTCCCAAGTGAAAAGTCTAAAGACACAATTACTGAAATTGGTAAAAGAAGAACAAATGAGGCCCAAAGTCACCGGAAGGAGGGACATAATAAAGATCAGAGAAGAAATAAATAAAATTGAGAAGAATGAAATAATAGAAAAAATCAATGAAACCAAGAGCTGGTTCTTTGAAAAAATAAACAAAATAGATAAACCCCTAGCCAGACTCATTAAGAGAAAAAGAGAATCTACACACATAAACAGAATCACAAATGAGAAAGGAAAAATAACAGACTCCACAGAAATACAAAGAATTATGAGAGAATATTATGAGCATCTATATGCTAACAAGCTGCAAAACACAAAAGAAATAGACAACTTCTTAGAAAAATACAACCTTCCAAGACTGACCAAACAAGAAACAGCAAAACTAAACAGACCAATCACCAGCAACGAAATTGAATTAGTAATCAAAAACCTACCCAAGAACAAAACCCCCGGACCTGATGGATTCACCTCTGAATTCTAGCAGACATATAGAGAAGAAATAACACCCATTCTCCTTAAAGTTTTCCAAAAAATAGAAGAGGAGGGAATACTACCAAACTCATTCTATGAAGCCAGCATCACTCTAATACCAAAACCGGGCAAAGACCTCGCCAAAAAAGAAAATTACAGACCAATATCCCTGATGAACGTAGATGCAAAAATACTCAACAAAATATTAGCAAACCGAATTCAAAAATACATCAAGAGGATCATACACCATGATCAAGTGGGATTCATCCCAGGGATGCAAGGATGGTACAACATTCAAAAATCCATCAACATCATCCACCACATCAACAAAAAGAAAAACAAAAACCACATGATCATCTCCATAGATGCTGAAAAAGCATTTGACAAAATTCAGCATCCATTCATGATTAAAACTCTCAACAAAATGGGTATAGATGGCAAGGACCTCAATATCATAAAGGCCATATATGACAAACCCACAGCTAACATCATACTTAACAGCAAGAAGCTGAAAGCTTTTCATCTAAGATCGGGAACAAGACAGGGATGCCCACTCTCTCCACTGTTATTCAACATAGTACTGGAGGTCCTAGCCACGGCAATCAGACAAAACAAAGACATACAAGGCATCCAGATTGGTAAAGAAGAAGTCAAATTGTCACTATTTGCAGATGACATGATACTGTACATAAAAAACCCTAAAGACTCCACTCCAAAACTACTAGAACTAATATCTGAATTCAGCCAAGTTGCAGGATACAAAATTAACACACAGAAATCTGTTGCTTTCCTATACACTAACGATGAACTAACAGAAAGAGAAATCAGAAAAACAATTCTATTCACAATTGCATCAAAAAGAATAAAATACCTAGGAATAAACCTAACCAAGGAAGTGAAAGACCTGTACTCTGAAAACTACAAGACACTCCTAAGAGAAATTGAAGAGGACACAAACAAATGGAAATGCATCCCATGCTCTTGGCTAGGAAGAATAAATATTGTCAAAATGGCTATACTACCTAAAGCAATCTACAGATTCAATGCAATACCTATCAAACTACCAACAGCTTTCTTCAATGAACTGGAACAAATAATTCTAAAATTCATATGGAACCAGAAAAGACCCTGAATAGCCAAAGCAATCCTTAGAAGGAGGAATCAAACAGGGGGAATTACGCTCCCTGACTTCAAGCTGTACTACAAAGCCACAGTAATCAAGACAATTTGGTATTGGCACACAAACAGACCCACAGACCAGTGGAACAGAATAGAAAATCCAAACATTAACTGAAACCTATACAGTCAATTAATATTTGATAAAGGAGACCTGGATATACAATGGGGAGATGACAGGCTCTTCAGCAGCTGGTGTTGGAAAAACTGGACAGCTACATGTAAGAGAATGAAACTGGACTATGGTCTAACCCCATACACAAAAGTCAACTCAAAATGGATCAAAGATCTGAATGTAAGTCATGAAACCATAAAACTCTTAGAAAAAAACATAGGCAAAAATCTCTTGGGCATAAACATGAGCAACTTCTTCATGAACATATCTCCCCGGGCAAGGGAAACAAAAGCAAAAATGAACAAGTGGGAGTATATCAAGGTTAAAACCTTCTGTACAGCAAAGGACACCATCAGTAGAACAAAAAGACATCCTCCAGTATGGGAGAATATATTCATAAATGCCGTATCCCATAAGGGGTTGACATCCAAAATATATAAAGAACTTACGCACGTTAACAAACAAAAAGCAAATAATCCAATTAAGAAATGGGCAGAAGACATGAACAGACACTTCTGTGAGGAAGAAATTCAGATGGCCAAGAGGCACATGAAAAGATGCTCCACATCGCTAATCATCAGAGAAATGCAAATTAAAACCACAATGAGATATCACCTCACACCAGTGAGGACGGCCAACATCCAAAACACAAACAACAACAAATGTTGGCGAGGCTGTGGAGAAAAGGGAACCCTTCTACACTGCTGGTGGGAATACAAATTAGTTCAACCATTGTAGAAAGCAGTATGGAGGTTCCTCTAAAAACTCAAAATAGAAATACCATTTGACCCAGGAATCCCACTCCTAGGAATTTACCCTAAGAATGCAGCAGCCCAGTTTCAAAAACACAGATGCACCCCTATGTTTATCACAGCACTATTATAATAGCCAAGAAATGGAAGCAACGTAAGCGTCCATCAGTAGATGAATGGATAAAGAAGAGGTGGTACATATACACAATGGAATATTATTCAGCTATAAGAAGAAAACAAATCCTACCATTTGCAACAATATGGATGGAGCTAGAGGGTATTATGCTCAGTGAAATAAGCCAAGCCGAAAAAGACAAGTATCAAATGATTTCACTCATCTGTGGAGTATAAGATCAAAGAAAAAAAAAAACTGAAGGAACAAAACAGCAGCAGACTCACAGAACCCAAGAATGGACTAACAGTTACCAAAGGGAAAGGGACTGGGGAGATGGGTGGGAAGGGAGGGATAAGAGGGTAAAAGGGGCATTACGATTGGCAGACATAGGGTGGGGGGGCACGGGGGGAACTGTACAGCTCAGAGAAAACAAGTAGTGATTCTCATCTCACTACACTGATGGACAGTGACTGTAATAGGGTTGGTGGGGGGGACCTGATGAAGGGGGTAGTTTAATCACCATAATATTGCACATGTAATTGTAGATCAATGATGCCAAAATAAATTATACATTAAGGAAGGAAAAATGACAGTTTGATGTCTTGCTGAAGATAACATTTTAAAAATCCATATCCCAACACTGATAGTTACATATTCTCGTTCAGTTGTATTAATGGTGTTTAGTAGTTTAATTCTCTCAAAAATGCAAACTTAAGTTTAGCTTTTAAGAACTTTTATAAGGCTCTAGAATAGATTTTCTTTTAAAGTCTTCAGTAGAATTGGCTGTGTAACCTCATGAGAAAACACAAAAGGGTACACATATAAAAGACTTTGTATTCTTTATTTTTTTCCTTAAGGAAGAACAATGCAACAACGTTCCATACTTGTGCTTTCTACGTTTAGGGATTGATACAGAATTGCTGGCGCCAAAGCCTAAAATTACGTCTAATAATTGCTAAAAGTTAAGTGACAGTGTTAGGGACAAAAAGTCATTACTGACAAAGGGATGAAAGCTTGATACATATAACTGTGGAGTTGCTGCTACCCAGATACTGCTCAGGTTTTTTGAGGTTTTTTTACACAGAAAGGGGGTCTTGCAACTGAACAAACAAGCTATGATAAAAAGATGTGCTGACTTCAGCTAGAAACCTTTAAACCACTGTAATGTGGTTCAGTGTAGCTGATGGTATACGTGTGTCATATAAATTAGGTTCCAGTTCTTTCTTCAATGTCATCACCTTAACAGGAGCAGACGAAACGGTTACACAGCTGACAGGTTGAACAGTTGCTGTTTCAGGAAAGGAAATATTAAATGTTTGCACATTATTTTGGCAATTTTTATATGTATTTCAGCAAACAAAATACCCCAAGGCTCACGTCCTTCCTTAGTTCTTAATATTAAATATACAGTAGTTACAGCTTCCATCAGAATATTCTTTGTAAACTTGTCAATTTCTTCTCTTATTTTACCTTGTTTACCAGTAAGAAGGTGCTCATCTTTCCTTAAGTCCTCCATACGCTGAAACAAAAAGCTTAGCTCAGTTACAAACCACAACTTTTCATCTCACATTCTAAATATGTACAATTAAACTTCAAAACTAACCACTCTTAGTATCCAAAGGATGTGCATTACTTATTCCAAACAAACATATTATAATGAATACATACAGATCAAAATGCTCACTTAAGAAATTTTTTAAATGTCACATTGGAGTCAAATATGATTATCATAGAGGCACAACAGTAGTACACTTTGCTCGAAACAGCGGGTTCATGAACAGTTAAGGTCAAGGTGGAGCAAAGAAAGAAAAACACTGACAGTCCCACAGAATGAAACACCATGACTTAAACGCTCTTTAACAGGTTTTCTAAACATCAGGTAACAACCAACGCACTTATAATGGCTAATAATCAATTTATTCCTTTCATTGGAGGGAACAAAATGATCTGTAATAATGATACTTTTAAGTTATGAAAAACAAACTCATGTTCTACCTCTCTACTACTCATTCAACAAATAGTGATCTAGTGCATCGTATATAAAAAGGACTCTGCTAAGTGCTGTGGAGGAATCTGAAAATGAATACACGGCCGCCTCCTTGTTCCAGTGAGAATAGAAAACACGTAAGTAAAAACGACACGAAAACTTTATGACACTTAAGGAAACAACTTGCTGTGACTATGTAGTGGAAGTAAGACTGATTCTGATTTAGTTGGCTAAAGAATACGATTTCAGCAGGTAAAGAAAAGAGGAACTTGAAGGTATTCTAGGCGCGGAGCATAAGCAAAGCAAGGAAGTAATGGTAGGTTAGTTGAGAAAGCAACTAACCTGGAGGCGTGGGAGGGAAGAAGGGATGTAAGCACTGAGAGTACAAAGGGAGTCTTGTTATGGGGCACACGTTGAATACCTGAGAATTTAAAGTGGGAAGCTAATGACAGGTTTTCAGGAGGGAAGGCATACATTCTGGAAGATCATATTGCAGAACGGTGAAGGGTGGATTGGAGAAGAGAGCAATCAGACAAGAGTTTTAATAGTACAAGCAGAGAATGATGAGGTCCTGAACTGGGCCAGCGGCAGCGGGAATTCCAAGAAAGAAGCTCAAGTACAGGTGCAGAGGTAAACATCGCAGGGCCTAGTCATGACTGGGTGGGAAGGAAAAAGGACTTGGAGGAGTCAAAGACAATACCAAATAGTTAATTCTCTGAGTGCTGGCATTTAGTGACAACCTTTGGAAGAATTCTTCTTTGGTACTTTATCGAATTTTCACACCAATTAATAAATGGTTCTCAAGGAGCATTAGAGCAACACTTGTTCTCTACTTGGAATCAATTTTAAACTAAATATTTGGTATATACATAATTCTGAAACCCTTTAAGGAATATTTATTTCAAAACTCTTTTGCTAGTTTACTTACACTATCTCACTTAGTTTAAGAAGAGTGACATATTAACATGCATTTGAACAAGGTGATTTTTAAAAAGAACACCTTCCCACCCCACCCCCACCAAACAGAAAAAGCAAAGAAAGGGAACCTACAGGATTCCATCACCTCGTGAATAAGTATATATATCTGGGCAAAGTGTCACTGAGGACAATTTGCTCATGTGCAAATGTCACAAATCATTGTCAGTTCACAAACCTTTAGCCCTCCTCTGGCTTTTTCCTTCTGTTACACATTTCAACCTTCTCTTATGGTT
>JAQQAC010002656.1:0-10212 GCA_029783875.1 Phataginus tricuspis | reverse complement strand
GACTAAAGTCAGATACCAATAGTCTGCGGGGATGGTCAGTCTGCTTATGGACTGTGCTATGGCGTTTGAACGATAGACCCCGAAAGGGAGCCCTGAGACATGTAGGCATGTTAACACATATGGCTGCCTCCCCTATACAACTGCAAGTACAAACCAAGGAATAATCACTGAAGCCGAGGTTTGCCCACCAGAATACCATCTTGCTGCCAGCACCAACTGCACTGAACCCCGGAGACTCCATTGAGTGGACGTGGCTTGGACCTTTCGACACATGAACCAACAATGGCTGGCTCTCCTGGCACCTTGGGGACAAGGCCTGGAAGCTGGCCTTCTGTGTATTCCTGGAATACCAGCAGAGTGGCCCCCAAAGATCACAGTAGTATATCCCAAATGGCCAGATGGTAGGAGCATCTTACCAGGGAGTTTTGTTTTATCATTATGGCCAGTGCATGCACCTCCAGTAGCACTATATATAGATCCTTCAGTAACCCCCACAGGGAACGGGTAAAAGTATGGTATACTACACCTGGAAGGGACCCCCTTCCTGCTACAGTCCTATCACAGGACCACTCTCTTGCATGCATCCTACCTGATGGACCAGATTTGCCTATGTTGGTGGCATTAAAAACATGTGTCTTATTGCCCCTAAACTCTTTGTGGGTTGGGAATTTCCTTTGGCTTGAGGATTATTATAATTTTTGTTATTAGGAACCTCCTCTGGCTTGAGGATTATTATCATTTTTGTGCTGTGTCTTAATTTTTATTATCTCTAAGTTGTAATCCTCTGTTGCTATTGTGGAGTCTGGTTACAGTGCTCCAGATTTCTTGCACAGGGACCATTGTGGAAGATTGAAAGCATGTAGATTGTAAGGCGAGAATCCTGGAGGGGTGGAATGGGGGAAAGTTGGGGTTCCTATGGCCAGGATCCTCACTGAACTTAAACTACCTGTAACTGGCCTGTTGCTAGGCTACTGGTTCCGCACCTTTAGGCAATAAGCTATTATTGTGCTATATACGGAGCTTGGCCCAGTGCTCTGGACAGAGGCGGAGACTCTAGTGCTTGACCTACTGCCAGGAGAACAAGCCAGGTAATAAACCGTTTCACCCCAAAGAACATTCTGCTGTCAATTTTTTGGTCACATTGAATCCATAGTGAACTTGCCCAGGGCTGAAACCCATTGGCAAGACAAAAGGAAAGATACAAGAATTACTTATTAAACTTATTATTTAAGTGTTTAGAGGAATCTATAATCAAATATCCATATACTCACTGACTATTAAACTTGGAAAACATAGCTTTGCAAGGAATTTATCCCTACAGACATGTGTGAAATATTTTAACTATAATAAATTAAGTGTATGCTTATGTTAATGAAATACTTTTAATCAATGCTAAGTTCAGGTGTCATTTAATAGTGGACCAACACCAATTAAAAATGACAGTTTGGAGAGACTTCCGGGAAGTTGGCGATGTGAGCAGGGCAGCAGAAATCTCCCAACACTATATTTATCTGTGAAAATACAGCAAATACAACTATTCCTAAAAGAGAGACCAGAATACACAGGAAAGCGCACAGCATGCAGCTACACCTGAGAGGACTCGGCACCCCGCGAGGCGGGTAAGATACGGAGCCGCAACACGGCGGGACCTGAGCACTCCCCCACCCCAGCGCACCAGCGGGAGGAGAGGATTCAGAGCTGGGAGGGAGTGGAAGTACAGGCCCGCGAAATAACCAGCCCCAGTGATCTGCGCGGGGAGTGCAGACACACATCGCGTGGCGTAGCGGAGACTGGAGAGACAGTGGGTGCAGGGTCTGAGCAGGGAATGCACCAGGGTGCTTGCAGCCGGCTCCTGGGAAGGAAAAAAAAAAAAGAAGAGAAGCGCGTGCTTTGTTCAGTGGTCTTAAAGAGACAGGAGCCCAACAGAGGAACAGATCACCCCGGCACACTCAGCCCAGCAGGCTGGTAGTCCTGGGGAATTTTGGACCCCTTAGCTGGCGACTGGGAAAGGGTGGCCGCAATGAGACTTCCCACAGAGATCAATAGCTTCCCATTCATTCCCACCCCAGCCAGAGCTATAAAGGGCTCTGCGGAGTGGCGCGGCCATAACTGCGGAATAGTGGAGCAGCAGCGCCACCTACAGCATCCCCAAAGAATCCACTCCTGGTGGGAGGTTTTTTTTTTCTTCTTCCCTTTCTTTTTTTTCTTTCTTTCCTTCTTTCTTTTTTTTTTTTTTTCTTTTTAAAGTCATAAAGAGCCCAGCTGGCATACGTGGAACCTACCAGCAACCACTTCTATAGCCATAAAACGACAGAGGAATATGGTACACACAAAGCACCAGACCCAGGCAACCCCAGAGAGGGAACCTGAAGGGATGGACATGCACAATCTTCCTGAAAAAGAATTCAGAATAAAAGTCATAACCATGCTGACAGATCTACAGAGAAACGTCTAAGAGCTGAGGGAGGAAGTGAGGGAAGTGAGGAAAGACAATGCAGAAATCAGACAAGCCATCGACGGGCTTAACAGCAGACTGGATGAGATGCAAGAGACTGTTAATGGAATAGAAATCAGAGAACAGGAATACAGAGAAGATGAGACAGAGAGAGAAGAAAGGATCTCTAGGAATGAAAGAATATTAAGAAAACTGTGTGACCAATCCAAAAACAGAACAATATTCGCATTATAGGAGTACCAGAGGAAGAAGAGAGAGAAAAAGGGATAGAAAGTGTCTTTGAAGAAATAATTGCTGAAAACTTTCCCATGCTGGGGAAGGAAATAGTCTCGCAGTCGACGGAAGCCCACAGATCTCCCAACAAAAGGGACCCAAGGAAGACAACACCAAGACACATAATAATTAAAATGGAAAAGATCAAAGATAAACACAGAGTATTAAAGGCAGCTAGAGAGAGAAAAAAGATCACCTACAAAGGAAAACCCATCAGACTATCATCAGACTTCTCAATAGAAAACCTATTAGGCCAGAAGAGAATGGCATGATATATTTAACGTAATGAAACAGAAGGTCCTCGAACCAAGAATATTGTATCCAGCATGATTATAATTTAAATATGATGGAGGGATTAAATAATTTCCAGACAAACAAAAGTTGAGAGAGTTTGCCTCTCATAAACCAACACTACAGGATATCTTAAACGGACTACTCTAGAGGGAAGCACCCCTAAGTCTAAAAAGATGCCACCAGAGAAAATAAAATCATAGCAAAGAAAGCAGACCATCCAAATACTAACTAAAGGAAAAGAATACAAAACCTAATATATAAAGAATGGAGGAGGAAGAATAGGAAGGGAGAGATAAAGAAACATCAGACGGCGTTCACAATAACTTAACAAGAGAGTTAAGTTAGATTCTTAGATACTAAAGAAGCAACCCTTGAACCTTTGGTAACCAAGAATCTAAAGCCACCAATGGCAATAAGTACATATCTAACAATAATCACCCTAAATGTAAATAGACTGAATGCACCAATCAAAAGACACAGAATAACAGAATGGATAAAAAAGCAAGACCCATCTATATGCTGCTTACAAGAGACTCACCTCAAACCCAAAGATATACACAGACTAAAAGTGAAGGGATGGAAAAAGATATTTCATGCAAACAACAAGGAGAAAAAAGCAGGTGTTGCAGTACTTGTATCAGACAAACTAGACTTCAAAATGAAGAAAGTAGCAAGAGATAAAGAAGGACATTACATAATGATAAAGGGGTCAGTCCAACAAAAAGATATAACCATTATAAATATATATGCACCCAACACAGAAGCGTCAGCATATGTGAAACAAATGCTAACAGAATTGAAGGAGGAAATACACAGTAATGCATTCATTTTAGGAGACTTCAACACACCACTCACTCCAAAGGACAGATCAACCAGACAGAAAATAAGTAAAGACACAGAGGCACTGAACAACACACTAGAACAGATGGACCTAACAGATATCTACAGAACTCTGCACCCAAAAGCAGCAGGATACACATTCTTCTCAAGCGCACATGGAACATTTTCCAGAATAGACCACATACTAGGCCACAAAAAGAACCTCAGTAAATTCAAAAATATTGAAATCCTATCAACCAACTTCTCAGATCACAAAGGTATAAAACTAGAAATAAATTTTAGAAAGAAATCAAAAAGGCTCACAAATACATGGAGACTTAACAACATTCTCCTAACTAATCAATGGGTTAACGACCAAATCAAAACAGAAATCAAAGAATATATGGAGACTAATGACAACAACAACACAAAGCCACACCTTCAGTGGGACACAGCAAAGGCAGTGCTAAGAGGAAAGTATATTGCAACCCAGGCCTATTTAAAGAAGGAAGAACATTCCCAAGTGAAAAGTCTAAAGACACAATTACTGAAATTGGTAAAAGAAGAACAAATGAGGCCCAAAGTCACCGGAAGGAGGGACATAATAAAGATCAGAGAAGAAATAAATAAAATTGAGAAGAATGAAATAATAGAAAAAATCAATGAAACCAAGAGCTGGTTCTTTGAAAAAATAAACAAAATAGATAAACCCCTAGCCAGACTCATTAAGAGAAAAAGAGAATCTACACACATAAACAGAATCACAAATGAGAAAGGAAAAATAACAGACCCCACAGAAATACAAAGAATTATGAGAGAATATTATGAGCATCTATATGCTAACAAGCTGCAAAACACAAAAGAAATAGACAACTTCTTAGAAAAATACAACCTTCCAAGACTGACCAAACAAGAAACAGCAAAACTAAACAGACCAATCACCAGCAACGAAATTGAATTAGTAATCAAAAACCTACCCAAGAACAAAACCCCCGGACCTGATGGATTCACCTCTGAATTCTAGCAGACATATAGAGAAGAAATAACACCCATTCTCCTTAAAGTTTTCCAAAAAATAGAAGAGGAGGGAATACTACCAAACTCATTCTATGAAGCCAGCATCACTCTAATACCAAAACCGGGCAAAGACCTCGCCAAAAAAGAAAATTACAGACCAATATCCCTGATGAACGTAGATGCAAAAATACTCAACAAAATATTAGCAAACCGAATTCAAAAATACATCAAGAGGATCATACACCATGATCAAGTGGGATTCATCCCAGGGATGCAAGGATGGTACAACATTCAAAAATCCATCAACATCATCCACCACATCAACAAAAAGAAAAACAAAAACCACATGATCATCTCCATAGATGCTGAAAAAGCATTTGACAAAATTCAGCATCCATTCATGATTAAAACTCTCAACAAAATGGGTATAGATGGCAAGGACCTCAATATCATAAAGGCCATATATGACAAACCCACAGCTAACATCATACTTAACAGCAAGAAGCTGAAAGCTTTTCATCTAAGATCGGGAACAAGACAGGGATGCCCACTCTCTCCACTGTTATTCAACATAGTACTGGAGGTCCTAGCCACGGCAATCAGACAAAACAAAGACATACAAGGCATCCAGATTGGTAAAGAAGAAGTCAAATTGTCACTATTTGCAGATGACATGATACTGTACATAAAAAACCCTAAAGACTCCACTCCAAAACTACTAGAACTAATATCTGAATTCAGCCAAGTTGCAGGATACAAAATTAACACACAGAAATCTGTTGCTTTCCTATACACTAACGATGAACTAACAGAAAGAGAAATCAGAAAAACAATTCTATTCACAATTGCATCAAAAAGAATAAAATACCTAGGAATAAACCTAACCAAGGAAGTGAAAGACCTGTACTCTGAAAACTACAAGACACTCCTAAGAGAAATTGAAGAGGACACAAACAAATGGAAATGCATCCCATGCTCTTGGCTAGGAAGAATAAATATTGTCAAAATGGCTATACTACCTAAAGCAATCTACAGATTCAATGCAATACCTATCAAACTACCAACAGCTTTCTTCAATGAACTGGAACAAATAATTCTAAAATTCATATGGAACCAGAAAAGACCCTGAATAGCCAAAGCAATCCTTAGAAGGAGGAATCAAACAGGGGGAATTACGCTCCCTGACTTCAAGCTGTACTACAAAGCCACAGTAATCAAGACAATTTGGTATTGGCACACAAACAGACCCACAGACCAGTGGAACAGAATAGAAAATCCAAACATTAACTGAAACCTATACAGTCAATTAATATTTGATAAAGGAGACCTGGATATACAATGGGGAGATGACAGGCTCTTCAGCAGCTGGTGTTGGAAAAACTGGACAGCTACATGTAAGAGAATGAAACTGGACTATGGTCTAACCCCATACACAAAAGTCAACTCAAAATGGATCAAAGATCTGAATGTAAGTCATGAAACCATAAAACTCTTAGAAAAAAACATAGGCAAAAATCTCTTGGGCATAAACATGAGCAACTTCTTCATGAACATATCTCCCCGGGCAAGGGAAACAAAAGCAAAAATGAACAAGTGGGAGTATATCAAGGTTAAAACCTTCTGTACAGCAAAGGACACCATCAGTAGAACAAAAAGACATCCTCCAGTATGGGAGAATATATTCATAAATGCCGTATCCCATAAGGGGTTGACATCCAAAATATATAAAGAACTTACGCACGTTAACAAACAAAAAGCAAATAATCCAATTAAGAAATGGGCAGAAGACATGAACAGACACTTCTGTGAGGAAGAAATTCAGATGGCCAAGAGGCACATGAAAAGATGCTCCACATCGCTAATCATCAGAGAAATGCAAATTAAAACCACAATGAGATATCACCTCACACCAGTGAGGACGGCCAACATCCAAAACACAAACAACAACAAATGTTGGCGAGGCTGTGGAGAAAAGGGAACCCTTCTACACTGCTGGTGGGAATACAAATTAGTTCAACCATTGTAGAAAGCAGTATGGAGGTTCCTCTAAAAACTCAAAATAGAAATACCATTTGACCCAGGAATCCCACTCCTAGGAATTTACCCTAAGAATGCAGCAGCCCAGTTTCAAAAACACAGATGCACCCCTATGTTTATCACAGCACTATTTATAATAGCCAAGAAATGGAAGCAACGTAAGCGTCCATCAGTAGATGAATGGATAAAGAAGAGGTGGTACATATACACAATGGAATATTATTCAGCTATAAGAAGAAAACAAATCCTACCATTTGCAACAATATGGATGGAGCTAGAGGGTATTATGCTCAGTGAAATAAGCCAAGCCGAAAAAGACAAGTATCAAATGATTTCACTCATCTGTGGAGTATAAGATCAAAGAAAAAAAAAAACTGAAGGAACAAAACAGCAGCAGACTCACAGAACCCAAGAATGGACTAACAGTTACCAAAGGGAAAGGGACTGGGGAGATGGGTGGGAAGGGAGGGATAAGAGGGTAAAAGGGGCATTACGATTGGCAGACATAGGGTGGGGGGGCACGGGGGGAACTGTACAGCTCAGAGAAAACAAGTAGTGATTCTCATCTCACTACACTGATGGACAGTGACTGTAATAGGGTTGGTGGGGGGGACCTGATGAAGGGGGTAGTTTAATCACCATAATATTGCACATGTAATTGTAGATCAATGATGCCAAAATAAATTATACATTAAGGAAGGAAAAATGACAGTTTGATGTCTTGCTGAAGATAACATTTTAAAAATCCATATCCCAACACTGATAGTTACATATTCTCGTTCAGTTGTATTAATGGTGTTTAGTAGTTTAATTCTCTCAAAAATGCAAACTTAAGTTTAGCTTTTAAGAACTTTTATAAGGCTCTAGAATAGATTTTCTTTTAAAGTCTTCAGTAGAATTGGCTGTGTAACCTCATGAGAAAACACAAAAGGGTACACATATAAAAGACTTTGTATTCTTTATTTTTTTCCTTAAGGAAGAACAATGCAACAACGTTCCATACTTGTGCTTTCTACGTTTAGGGATTGATACAGAATTGCTGGCGCCAAAGCCTAAAATTACGTCTAATAATTGCTAAAAGTTAAGTGACAGTGTTAGGGACAAAAAGTCATTACTGACAAAGGGATGAAAGCTTGATACATATAACTGTGGAGTTGCTGCTACCCAGATACTGCTCAGGTTTTTTGAGGTTTTTTTACACAGAAAGGGGGTCTTGCAACTGAACAAACAAGCTATGATAAAAAGATGTGCTGACTTCAGCTAGAAACCTTTAAACCACTGTAATGTGGTTCAGTGTAGCTGATGGTATACGTGTGTCATATAAATTAGGTTCCAGTTCTTTCTTCAATGTCATCACCTTAACAGGAGCAGACGAAACGGTTACACAGCTGACAGGTTGAACAGTTGCTGTTTCAGGAAAGGAAATATTAAATGTTTGCACATTATTTTGGCAATTTTTATATGTATTTCAGCAAACAAAATACCCCAAGGCTCACGTCCTTCCTTAGTTCTTAATATTAAATATACAGTAGTTACAGCTTCCATCAGAATATTCTTTGTAAACTTGTCAATTTCTTCTCTTATTTTACCTTGTTTACCAGTAAGAAGGTGCTCATCTTTCCTTAAGTCCTCCATACGCTGAAACAAAAAGCTTAGCTCAGTTACAAACCACAACTTTTCATCTCACATTCTAAATATGTACAATTAAACTTCAAAACTAACCACTCTTAGTATCCAAAGGATGTGCATTACTTATTCCAAACAAACATATTATAATGAATACATACAGATCAAAATGCTCACTTAAGAAATTTTTTAAATGTCACATTGGAGTCAAATATGATTATCATAGAGGCACAACAGTAGTACACTTTGCTCGAAACAGCGGGTTCATGAACAGTTAAGGTCAAGGTGGAGCAAAGAAAGAAAAACACTGACAGTCCCACAGAATGAAACACCATGACTTAAACGCTCTTTAACAGGTTTTCTAAACATCAGGTAACAACCAACGCACTTATAATGGCTAATAATCAATTTATTCCTTTCATTGGAGGGAACAAAATGATCTGTAATAATGATACTTTTAAGTTATGAAAAACAAACTCATGTTCTACCTCTCTACTACTCATTCAACAAATAGTGATCTAGTGCATCGTATATAAAAAGGACTCTGCTAAGTGCTGTGGAGGAATCTGAAAATGAATACACGGCCGCCTCCTTGTTCCAGTGAGAATAGAAAACACGTAAGTAAAAACGACACGAAAACTTTATGACACTTAAGGAAACAACTTGCTGTGACTATGTAGTGGAAGTAAGACTGATTCTGATTTAGTTGGCTAAAGAATACGATTTCAGCAGGTAAAGAAAAGAGGAACTTGAAGGTATTCTAGGCGCGGAGCATAAGCAAAGCAAGGAAGTAATGGTAGGTTAGTTGAGAAAGCAACTAACCTGGAGGCGTGGGAGGGAAGAAGGGATGTAAGCACTGAGAGTACAAAGGGAGTCTTGTTATGGGGCACACGTTGAATACCTGAGAATTTAAAGTGGGAAGCTAATGACAGGTTTTCAGGAGGGAAGGCATACATTCTGGAAGATCATATTGCAGAACGGTGAAGGGTGGATTGGAGAAGAGAGCAATCAGACAAGAGTTTTAATAGTACAAGCAGAGAATGATGAGGTCCTGAACTGGGCCAGCGGCAGCGGGAATTCCAAGAAAGAAGCTCAAGTACAGGTGCAGAGGTAAACATCGCAGGGCCTAGTCATGACTGGGTGGGAAGGAAAAAGGACTTGGAGGAGTCAAAGACAATACCAAATAGTTAATTCTCTGAGTGCTGGCATTTAGTGACAACCTTTGGAAGAATTCTTCTTTGGTACTTTATCGAATTTTCACACCAATTAATAAATGGTTCTCAAGGAGCATTAGAGCAACACTTGTTCTCTACTTGGAATCAATTTTAAACTAAATATTTGGTATATACATAATTCTGAAACCCTTTAAGGAATATTTATTTCAAAACTCTTTTGCTAGTTTACTTACACTATCTCACTTAGTTTAAGAAGAGTGACATATTAACATGCATTTGAACAAGGTGATTTTTAAAAAGAACACCTTCCCACCCCACCCCCACCAAACAGAAAAAGCAAAGAAAGGGAACCTACAGGATTCCATCACCTCGTGAATAAGTATATATATCTGGGCAAAGTGTCACTGAGGACAATTTGCTCATGTGCAAATGTCACAAATCATTGTCAGTTCACAAACCTTTAGCCCTCCTCTGGCTTTTTCCTTCTGTTACACATTTCAACCTTCTCTTATGGTT
>JAQQAC010002638.1:0-36818 GCA_029783875.1 Phataginus tricuspis | reverse complement strand
AACCACCTCTGGAGATTGCTCTCCAGCTCAGCCGGGGCCGCAGCGGCGTCAGCACCGCCTCGGACCCACTGACGCCTCCTCTCTGGGCGAATGAGCCCAGGACCCTCATTTGAAGGGCATCTATCTCCAGGCAGCAGATCTGGGAATCCCAGCTCACCACAGAGGCGCATCAGGACCTCCTGCGTGCAGACGGGGCTGTGCCTTTGTGCAGGTGGCGGCAGGACCAGCCCTCCCCTCCTGGGCCAAGCCTGACTAGGGCTGGGCTCTCAGCCACTGACAAAAATTGCCTGACGATGAGCTCCCTCCTTCCTGCGCAGACAGCTGCCCCTCAGCCCCCAACTGCCATCTCCCCTGCCCCCTGGCCTGTCCCCACCGTCCCGCAGGCAGGCGGGGTGAGCGCAGGCTGCTTGGAGCCTCCTCCCTCCAGACAGTGACAGACACAAGCCAGGACCCAGGGGGCAGGACAAGCCCTGGTGCCACCCCCAGCGCCTCCTCCGGAAGTGGTGGGAGTCTGTTTTAGACAGGTCCCACAGTGCCCCACATGAAGTTTCCAGAACACAGGCCTCACACCCTGTCCCCAGGCCTCCCTTCCCCTTTCCCACCAGAGCTCCAGCTTTGCCCAGGGCGTCCGGGGCCCTGCTGAAAACCTCCATGTGCCAGTCTTGCCCGCAGCTGGGTGGGGCCCCAGCACCCCCAATGGCACATTCACAGCAGGGAGAGGTTCTGGAAAAGCTTTTCCTACATAGCCGGCTTCTGGGCGTCGCACTGGCCTCCTTCCCCTGTGGAGGCCACGAACATTGGCAGGGCAGCCACAGGACGCGAGCTGGGCGAGGCCACTGCTGCCCAGCCGGGATGCCTGCAGCGGGACGCCCCCAGGTCCCACAACAAAACACGCTCCTCATGGCACCGCGCCTGAGCAGTTCTGCCCCCTGCACCACACGCTCTCCCCAGCCGGCCCAGGAGTAGGAGAGCGGCTCCTCGCCTGTCCCAGCACCCGCCTGCCCCGGAGCCGAGCAGCCCCAGGGGCTTTTCTGGGCGTCTATGCCCGGGGCAGATAAGCCCATCCGACTGCGGGCTGCTTCTCAACCCGGAGCCCACAGTGCTGAGGGGACCCTCCTCTACTGCAGAGCGGAGGCTTCCTGCCAGACGGGGGACACTCATCACAGGGGCTGTGCCTCCTCGCCGTGTGACCTGAAGGGACACAACCAGAACCCACAGATGCACACGTGCTGTTCCCAGTCACCCCAGCATATGCTTTGGCAATGGTTTCTCAAGGGATCGTTTGGCCCGATGGCAAAGACTCTGACGGAAACAGATGCAGCCTTGTGAAAACCAGGCTGTGAGTCAGCTAGAAGGCCCGCGAAGAGGGTGCCTTTTCCCTTTTCCTTGTCCAACCGGTCAGTGACCCTGCCCTGCCCTGCTGGCTGCACCCCCAGGGGCCGGACTCCCCTCCCAGGATCCTTGGCTTCTCCCCAGGGGGCCTGGCCGCGCCGGGACTCTTACCCGCTTTGTTTGTTCCTCCTGCCCAGGACCGCCTCTGGCCATCCCCACAGGCTCCAGCCCCCAGCATCTCCTTCCTGGAGCTGCAACTGCATCCTGCTGGCCTCCCGGTCCTACCCTGCCCCATTCTCACTCCCCATACATGTCACTCACCCCATTTGAAACCTTAAAGATAAGGACCACCCAGACAAGGTCTCTTCTGCAGCTCCCAGCGCCCTGTGTCCAGCCTGCTCCCCTGCTCTCGCACACTGCCGGCCCCGCCCCTGCACCTGCCTGGGGAACACCCGTCCTTCCATTTCAGGTCTGCGTCAGGGTCCCCAGAGCCTGCCCGGCCCGCCCAGCTGGACCTGGCCCCTCGCTAGCTTGTTGCCCCACCCCTGCGGTCGTCAGCCCAGTCCCGCCTCGCGGGCCTCGCCCTACCGGTGCTCCTCCTGGGGCTCACACGGTCTTACGGATCAGGCTGCCACTCACATCTGACAGAAGAGGAGACGGCCGTCTGTGGCGGCGCCCCTGGGCTCAGCACAAGGGGTTTGCTGGTTGAAAGCAAGCATAAATGAGGTGGGCAAGGAGAGGGAGGTGAGGAAAACCCGTTTCCGTGGCAACAGGACGGCTGCAGCTCTATGAGCGGAGGGGTGTCCTGGGAGCAGGACAAATCATGGAATTTCAAGACAGCATCCTTCAATCTCCTCTAGCTCAGGAGTTCTCAGTGGAGGGCGAGTTCCCCCCAGGGGACATGTGAGAAGGACAGGAGGCCTTTTTGTCGTCATTTTGGTTGGGTTGGGCAGTGCTACCAGCATCTCGTAGAGCCCAGGGATACAGCCAGAGCCCTGCGGTGCACAGGGCAGCCCCCGACCCGGGGCGCGCGTGTCAACAGCGCCGAGACTGAGAAACCCTGAACTACATAGTTCAGGCTCTGCTCCGGGCCTGAATCCGGCCTGTAACATTCTCCCACCCCGGCAGAGCTTGCTTCGTTCTTTGCTTATCTGCGTCCAGTGATGAGGCCTCACTGCCCGTGGGAGCAGCTGGTCCAGGGTGATGAGCTCGGTATCAGTGTCCCCCAGGGGGACATCCAGGGAGCGGTGTGGCACACGTGTCTGCACAGCGGGAGGGCGGCACTGGACTCACACTGAAGGCTTTTAGAGAAACCAGCCCCCAGCGAGCCGGGACACCGGCTGCTGTCCGTCCGCAGATCCTCCACAGAGCAGGGTCCTCGAGGAAGCAGGGGCCTGGGCGCCCTCCGAGGGTCCTGCTGCCTCTGGCCTGGGATCCCAGCCTGCGGCTGCCGGACAAAAGCGAGGAGAGGCCAGACGACAGGACGTCAGCAGGAGCAGAAGTAGAATTAAGTTTCTGAATTAAAGTTTTGTTAATGATATGCATGCTGAGGTATTGAGGGAAAAATGTACATGCTCTGAAATACATCAGAAAACAAGGTAGGTGAGTGAATGGTGGATGGACAGAGGCACAGATAGATACATGGGTAGAAGCATAGGTGGACATATGGGTGGGTGGATGGATGGTGGGTGGGTTGGTGGATGGGTGGATGAGTGGATGGATAGATTCAAAGATAAGTAATTAAGCAAGTATTGAACATTTTTGTTGAAGTTCTATGATTAAACCCATGTTACAGATGAGGAAGCGAATGGCTCAGAAGGCTAGGAAAATTGCAGAGGCTGGTAAACCAGGGGGGCCAGGATTCAATCCAGGTCAGTGTGACTCTGAGCTGCACCCCACTGTAGGACTCATCCCCTCCAGGTCACTGAGGGCCACAGCTCCCCAGATTTTCTGTAGGAGAGGTGCCTGGCCCCATCTCACCCCAAGGAGGGGTGTGCTATCTCCCTGCTCCTGGGCATGTTTTAAGGCAGGGGTCTTGGCCCTTTCTGTGCCACGGACCCTTTTAGCCTTCTGGGGAAGCATGTACATCCCTTCTCAGAATAATGTTGTAGATGCACAAATAAAATGTGTAGGTTATAAACAAACCAGTTCTACAAATAAAAACCCCATTTTAGATGGAGACTCGGGGATGCATGTTCCTCCGCCAGCATCATCAAGCTCTGACACTGCCGCTGGGCCCCTGGGCCGGCCTGCGGGAGGCCTGGCAGCTGTGGGACGCGCGCTCTGGGGCGCCGGCTCTGCCTGAGAGCAGGGTCGGACGGGGCTGGTCCCCATGCTGACCCGTGCCTCGCGAGCCAAGGGCTGCTGCGTGATGATGTTACCCTGCCGACCCTTGGCTTTCTCAGCTGTAAGGTGGGGATCGTCCCAGCACAGGCCTGGGAGGTTGGAGGGAAGGATGGCGTTACTCTGAGGTGCCTGCCCCTACTCGCTGATGCGACCCCACCTGAGGTCCTCATGGGCAGCAAAGCCGCCTGCCAGCTAGTCCCACTGAACTGGGCCTGCACGCTTCACTTGAAGTTTGGTAGAAATGAGGGTGCGATTTTTTCTTCCCGTGTAAGTTCATTGGCCCCTGACGTCCCTCCGTGAGGCCCTTGGAAGTCCCTGTTCCAGTGGGAATCAGAGCGCAGCTGCTGGGCTGTCAGGACTCTTAGGCTGTCCTTGTCCTCCCTGAGCAGTGGTGACAGGAACGTCTAGGCTGCTGAAGGCAATGGTCTCTGCACCCTACCCAACCCCTGGACCCCACCTGGAAACCCTGCGCCCACAGGTTGTGGTCCTGCTTTCTGTACTGCCTGGAAAGGAAACAGGACCGGCCCTGAGCTGGGAACAACCTGCCAGAGGTGCTCAGACCTTGAGCCAGCAGCAGGTTCCCTTTTGGCAGCTGGAGAGAAGCGAGGCCATTCCTGTGCCCACCACACTCCAGGGAGACTGCTCAGGGCTGGGCCTCTGGCCACCAGCCATGCCACCCACTTTCCTGCAAGTCCTGGCAGGATGCAAAAATGCTGGCAGGCCGGAAGTGGAGACGCCACCCAGCTGCAAGCGGCAGGGAAGCTGGGCTTAATGCGGCAGGGCTGCACGCTGGTCGGCAAGTCGCTGAGGGTGGGAGCTGACGCTGCCCACCTAGCAACCCAGCCCTTCCCTGCCCCAGGCGGAGTAGAAAAGTGAGGCTACTTCAGGCAAGAGTCCGGGCGAAGGCACGGCGGTGGTGCTCAGCCGCAAGGCTTGAACCCTGGGCCAGGGAGGAGAACTGGAGGAGAAGCCCTTCCGGGAGGCAGCAGGCATACCCAAGCACGCAGCCTCGGGAGTCCGGCTCCGGTTCAAAGCCTGCTTCTGGCTCTGAGGCCTTGGGTGAGTTGCATAACCTTGGTCTTTTTTGAAAAGATGAGGTTATAAGAGCATTTAGTCTTCAGAGCACTTGCAGGGAGTGAAGGCAGCTGTGCTGAGCGTGCAGTGAGTGAGGAAGGAGTGTTCGCCCCTCTGGGTCTCAGTTTTCCCAGCTAGAAACTGGGAGGGCGGGCTCTGTCCCTTCTCCCAGGGCCGTCTAGATCTGGCCTGGCCCTTTCCTCTTCCTCTGGTCTGGAAATGCAGTCCAGCTTCCTACCTTTGGAAAAGCCTGACTGGCTAATTTTCGGGCATGGACCTTAAAGGAAACTGGGCAGGAGCAGCCCCTCCTACCCAGCCCTGGCCATCAGAGGGCCTCCGGCATCTCCCTCCCAGGCAGGGGGCTCCTGCGGACACGTGTCCTACACGCATCGAGCACACATGTGAGTGGCTGGACTTCTGGTCCCACTCCACATGGAGTTAGTAAGCATCCATCCACATTGTTTCATAATCCTGGTAAACACCACTGCTCCTTGCGACACTTATTTACGTATTTATTGCCAAATAGCTATTTTTCTTGTAAAAGAGGCACATGCTGTTGCAAAATATTCAGAAAATGAAAAGTTTAATGAGGGGAGACAGGAAAAAAGATCTCCCTTAACCCCAATCCCCAGGGGTTGTCACTGTTAACCACTCAGTTCTCACCTGGCCAGATTATGACTTTAAAAAAAGTCTGTGTAAATTTGCTTACTTGCAAACTGAAGACCACTCCTCTGTGTGTGTTGCTGTTAGATATCTTTTCATATATATATATATATATATATATATATATATATATATGCATGTGTGTGTTCACACACGTTATTACACACATACAGACAGCCATACAAGGCTTTTACTTCATCTTAGAGCCTGTGTCCCCACTGGGTTAGGAGAGGACACTGAGATGCATTGTATTTAGGGTTGTCACGTGTGCACTGTACACTTTTAAGTCCTGTAGTCCTCTTTCCAACACGACCCTGCTGTTCTGCCAGCCCTCCAGGTCACTGGTGCTCATTCTGACCTGTCCCCAGGGGGTGGGCAGGGGCTGCATTCCCCCCAAAGACCTAGGGGTGCTGGCAGCTCCCCCCCATGCAGACATCTCCCACATCCATTGCTAATACCCTTCCCTCATATTAGAAAGTGTCCCTCCACTGAATTCCTTGAACTTGTCCATCTGTTTCTGATGAGACTGATTTCATTCCATCCTCAAAGTTCACCAGCTTATTCAACCATGTCTCTGCTGGGGGCAGTGAGGTGGTTTCCGATTTTTCACAATGATTGTGAAACTCCAGTATATGCTCCCCTGGGCCCGTTCTGGAGATGAACTCTGGGAAGCCAAATGTGGACATGCCAACCATCTCTTTTGATGATCCCATAATGCTCCATCTGGAGAGAGCAGCATCATTTATTTTGTTGTCTCCTATTCTGAGACAGCTCAGTTGTTTCCAGTATTTTCTATGGTAAAGAACAGTGAGAGAGACATCCCCAGGCACTAAGTGCCTTCTGTATCTGGAATTGTTTCCTGGCCCCCGGCTTTACTGAAACAGCTACAGAGATGCACAGGAACCTCTGGGCCCATGTTTGACGTTTCGTGTTAAACCACCGTGTCCACCAAAGCTCCCCCCTGAGTGGCTGATGAGTCTAACAATGGTTGCTTTATTTCTGGGGCCGGCTGTCCACTGGCATCGAGACTGTAGCACCCCATGAGGGGCACACAGCCTGTGGAGTCCCACGGAAATATCTAACCGGCCTCCTATTGGCTGACTATGCCTCCTATGAGAGGAAGTGCAGACTCCCAGCCATGGGTGACCGTGCAGGGGGCTGGACCCCCAGGCCGCCTGTGGGTGTCCTCCCCCTGTCCTCCACACACACAGGCCAGGGACAGAGAAAGACGCACAGGGACAAGTGTGTAAAAAAGTGTGTCTGAGGGGCCTGCACACAGTAGTTGAGCAGAGGCGTGCTCAGCCCAGGCAGGAGCCACTTGCCCCCCACCGGCCCCAGAGTGCCCACCTGGCCGTGCTCAGCCCCCGCCACGCCAGCTCTCAGGGACAGAGGCAGGCAGAAGCCAGCCTGCCCTGCGGGCACGGGGCCGCCTTCACAGAGGGCTGCGAGCCTGCCCCGTAGGCTGCGGGCAGGACCTGTCCGCACCTCTCCCAGCTCCTGAGGGTTGCTGGCAATCCACAGACCCTTCACCCCATCTCCGCCTCTGCCGTCATGTGGCCATCTCTGCTGCGTGTCTGTCTCTGTCTCTTATCAGGGCATTTGACGTTGGGCCTGGGGCCATCCTGCTCCAGTGTGACCTCATCTTAGCCTGATCACATCTACAAAGACCTCATTTCCCAATAAGGCCACATTCACAGGTAACAGGGGTTAGGATTTGAACACATATTTTGGGGGAACACAATTCAACCTCCTATGCCCTACAATAAACCAGGTAAGGGCTTGCTGAGGTGCCTGCATGGAGGGGCCCCCCTCCTTTTGCAGGACATTTCATACCCATTCATGTCCCCAAGCTTGTCTGCTAGGGTGGTCTACCTGTCCCTGAAACATACAGGCATGGAGGAGACTGGCCCCCTGATGGGGTTTTTGGCCAAGGGGAGAGCTGAAGGCGTGCGGCAATGCTGGTGCGAATCCCAGAGGGAGCACGGGGTTGGCAGGCGTCGGGGGTCTCTGTGCGGCTGTGCTGGTGTGAGACAAGGGCAAGTTTCGGGGACACACACTTCCCACCGGGCGGACAGCTGTGGCCTCCCCGGGACACATGCTCTAGAGGGAGCAGGATATGCCACCGTCGTTCATGCCGCACCCAGAGCTTGGCCCTGTGTGGCAGCCACAGCAGCTCCCGGGGTGGGCCGAGGAGCCTCGGAGGCTGGCCTCAATTTCCTGCCCTCGCACACGGGGGTCCAAACCAGGACCCCTGACATCCTGCTGCAAACTGCGTGGGTGGCGCCTCCTGCTGGACAGCAGGGATGGCACACACCCAGTAGGGCCAGTCCCCAAAAGCCACTGGGTGCATGGTCCTTGCTCCTGGGCCCCCAGCACTGTTTTTCCCTCAAAGGCACCTCCTGAGGAGCTGCTCACAGCACAGCCTTTGTCACCCCACTCACACACACCTACAGTCACATCACTCACACGTCCACACGCGTCACACCCTGCTCACACACACCTTCACCTGCATTCACACAAACCCACATCCGCACACGCTCACACCCAACCACATACACACACCCTTCCTCCCTCATGCAGAGGCACACACTTGCCCTCACACACACATGCACACTCACGTCACCACCCCTGGCACACATTGACCCACACCAGCATGCACCCCCACTGGGGTGCTTACTGAGGAGGGGAGGGGAGCGGCAGGGGTGGGCTGCCTCCGAGGGCCACAAACACCTCCTGGGCAGCGCTGAGGCCACCCGTCCTGGGCATCTGGTCCAGAGCTGTGGAAGCAGTGCTGGGCCACACTCGCCACTCAGCCTTTTTTGACTCAATGCTATGCCTCCGAGACTGATCACCTCGAGTTCCTCCATTGCAACGGCTCCAGCTCCGCGGACCACTGTAAATCAGCCACCCTGCCGGCTGACCGGCGCTTCCAGGTGGTTATTATAAGCACTGCTGTGAATGTTCATGGACGCGTCTTTGCACATTTGTGAGCGTTCTTCTGTAGCCCATACTCAAAATACCACTGGGGCCCTGCACCTGCATGGCTTCTGCTCCCCTGCATGCTGGACGCTGCGTGCAGAGCCTCTCTGTGCAGCAAACCGCCAGACACTGCTTCTCTCCTGGCCTGGTGTGGCCATGCGGACGCACTGGGCCTGAGAGGGTATCATGTTGTGATTTGGTTTGCGAGTTCCTGCTGACAGCAAAGTCCCACATACTGCATGCATCTCTCTCCTTTACCCTCTGCCTGTCTTCCTATCTGGTCACCTGCCTTTTACGTTCAGATATGCAGAAGCTCTTAAGATAGTCTGGATACTAATCCCTCGTTAGTCACTTACACTGTAAATGACTTAGTCTGCTACTTGTGTTTTTGTCTTATTTACAGGAGTGTTTTCTGAACAGAAGTTTTCACGTTTTTAATACAAAGCCATCAACATTTTCCTCTACGGTCTGTGCTTTGGGGGTCTTGTTAAGGAGATCCCCCCTACCCTAGAGTGGCAAAGACGCGGCTTTCCTTTATACATTTCATACATTTTGCTCTTTGCAGTCACAAACCTGTTTGCTGTGAAAAGCCGAGCTGCCTCCCCGGGACTGGCCCTCACCCCCAGCCTCCTGCCGTCCGTCCACACAGGATGCTTCCTTCGCCCTCCACCTCACCCCTCTTCATTCCTCCCTGGACTCACGCCCCAACCCCAGAACCTCCTCCATCCCTCACGCACAGTTCCGCTCTCCCCAGGCCTCCCTCCTGCACCCAGCTCTAGGCCAGGGTTGGAGAGCCCTGACTCACACACCGGCTTTCTTACTTGCTCACTTTTGTGATTTTGGCCACATTTCTCAGCCTGCCAGACATGTGCCCCGAAAGTTGACACAAGTGCCCACTCTGGACACCCCACCCAAACGTCCTACCAGCAGCCCCCGCTCAGAAGGCTGTCGCCGCACAGTGCGACCACCGCATCTTGCCCCACCCTTGGCCGCCCTGCTCTCCGCCCAAGTTGCTGACCTGTACTTTCTGCAGAAATGGGCACCCCAGCCCCCTAGCTTCCAGTTGCCCATGGGGCACCCTGGTATGGAGACAGAATGAAGGCAGAGGGAGGCTGTGTGTTCTCTGCATCCTTCCCACAGTTGCCTTGGCCAGGGTCGTGCCCTTAAACGTCGTACCCTCTCCAGGCTGTGGGCTCCATGCAGTCCCTCCTCCGGGCCCCCCAGGGGCAGCACCTCTGTCTCTGTCCCCTGGGGTCGCTGCATCACTCCGCGGCCCCTGCCCGCTCACAGCACTGTAAATGCCCCCCTGCCGTCATCCTACGTGAGTGTGCCCTCTTCCTGGCTGGCAGGCCGAGGGCCGCCCTCCCTCCTTCAGAACCTCTAAAGCCCCAGCAGAAGTCAGAAAGGCCTGGCACGCAAGTGTGCTCACGGGCTGACGGTCACACGGGTGTCCGTGCCCGGGTTGGGTCATTGGTCTCCCTGAGACAGGATGTCATGAAGATTCACAGTGACAGTCAGCATGTTAGAGGGCCGGCCTTGCCACCAGAGTCAGACGTCCCTTCGCTCCCCAGGCTCTGCTCCCATCTGAGCGCTGCGGGCTGCAGGGCCGCAGGAGCCCAGGGGCAGGTGGGAGGGTGTGGCCGGCCCAGGCTTCCCCAGACACTCTACGGAGGTCGAAGAAGGCAGCCTCCTCCCACCCCCACCCCGCCTGCTGGGAAGTTAGAGTCCATGAGAGAGGAGTGACAGCTGCCCATGACAGACAGAGGGTGACATCGAATGCCGCGGGCTTTGATGTCCAGCCTGCCCAGGCTGAGGGCCCAGCCATGCCATGTCCTGGGTGGGCGGCTTTGGCGGGTCCCTCAGCCTCTCTGAGCCAGGTTTCCTGGTCCACAGAGCAGAGTTCCACCCTTGTCAAGTTGTTGAGAGGATCACAGATGTTCATAGATCATCTGACCTATGGCAAGTTCTTAGTTGTTGTTAGCTGTTACAGTGCACTTGGCAGTATTCTTATATTCACACAAAAAACAGAATTGCTAAACATACTTCTTGACGGTATGAGAAAAAGTGCCTCTGTTTGAATGCTGAAGCAAATGATCTCTGACCTCCGCTGCCCTGTCATACAGAGTAGGTCCCTGGGGCCCAGAGAAGGCGAGGCCTGACCCAGGGCGGGCATCTGCTTTCCCATCTCATGCTGCGGCAGACACACCCCCAAAGAACGGGCGGGACTGGCGGCTCGCTTCCAACCCACAGGGCATGGTGTCCTTCCCACGATGGCATCTCTGTATGAGACAGGCTCAGCAGACGGGGTGAGAGGGGTTCTTCTGGCCTTGAAGAAGTAGACAGCCGTGCCGTTCAAGGCCCATGGAGAGGGCCACGAGGCAGGGAACTGTGGGCACCTCCACGACCCAACTGTAGCCTCCAGCTGAGACCCAGTGATAAGGGAGGCCCTTGGTCTTCAGCCATGAGGAAGCAAATACTCCAGCTTGAGTGGGCTTGGAAGAAGATTCTTCCCAGTCACGCCTCCAGAGGAGATACCCTGGCTACATCCTGAGCAGAGGAGGGGCTCAGCCACACCTGAACTCTGACCCCGGGACACCGTGAGACGGTCCTTGGTGTTGTGTGAAACGGTTAGGTTCGGGGTAATTTGTTACAGTCACAGAAACACAGGATTCACGTAATCCTTCGAAGTCCTCCGTGAGAAAACATCCCCCCTTCCCACCTACCCATCACGCCTCCCTCCCTCCTTGCTCACCATTGATTTACACAGCACCTGGGTGCTGGGCAGCCGTGCCAGGGGCCCCATGTTAGGATCTCCCGCTGCTTCTAACAGGTTACGGTGCCCACAGTGAACACTGTCCTCCCAGCCTCCTTGTGGGGAGATGTGGCCATGTGACTGAGCTCTGGCCAGGCAATGTGAGCAGAGGTATGTGTGCAACTCCTGAACCGTGTCCTCAAAACCAGGGTGCGCCCTCCTACACCCCTCCCCTTCCTGCGGGCTGGAATGCAGCCTGCCTACTTAGGCATGTGTGAGTGCCACACTTCACCACCGAGGCTACCCTTCCGGACCCAAGGACTCACTGCCCTGCGGCTGGGATACATCCCTTGTTGCAAATACCTGTCTTGCCCAGGGCCACACCTGCCCTGGGCAACAGGGGATACAAAGTTCAACCCTCACCCTTGCGTGGGACACCCAGAAGGGCTGTCCCAGCCTCAGTGCAACCCAGAGAGTTGGCCGGGGCCTTGGAGGCAGCATTCTAGTGCAGGGTCTCCTGCTGCCCTGCAGCGCCCAGGACCTGTCCTGTATGTACAGCTCCACTGGAGGCCCAACCTGCAGCATGAGAAGAAAGGCAGCAGAAGGGGACTGGAGGGTGACCACTGAGGGGTGCAGGGGTTCCACTTGACCCTGATATGAGAGAGACGGAGAAGAACCTTCCATCTCTGCTATTTTGGTTTTCTTTGTTGGAGACCCCAAATTGATATCCTAGTTAATACACCAGGCTGCACGGGTGCACAGCATCCCAGATGGATTTTGTCCCCATCAGCACGGGAACTTTAACATCCTTCCTCCCTTCCTCCAAAGAAGGCTGTGTCTTTCTAGCCAGTCCAGATAAGGAGTCCCTTTTTCTAATTTGCAGAGACATCCCATAGACGGGCTCAGGCCCCACCTCCCTGATGGGCTTGAAGGCAGTGCAGGAGAAGGCAAGGGCCCCTTCCTGCCAAGGGCAAGATTGTTTCAGGATTGGGAATGCAGATGAGGTTGGTCATAGACAAGGAATAGACAGGGACCCCTGACAAGGAACTTCTTACAGAAATGCATCTCTATTGGGAAACACGCGGCTCACACGGGACCTCACGGCCCTGCCGGAGCTCAAGCCTCCGTTTGCAGGATGACTCATAGACCACACACGGCAGGCCTATGTGGTCAGCAGCAGAAGGTGATTGCAGAGGCCGTGAGAGGCCTCAGGTGATGCAATCTATGCAGCACTTTCAAAGATTCTGCTTATCCCAAAGACCTTAAAACTTAGTATCAAATGTGGGGAATCAATCACAAAGTTAATACTGATAAACATGTTTTATGCTGAATACACAAACAGGTAAATACAACGTGCTGAAGACTATAGGGATTTCTAGAGCAGAGCTCAGCATTTACCAGGGCTTGGGGTGCAGAGGGGAGGCCTTACCTGGAGGTGTATGGAGCAGGGCAGTGAGGATGCAGGGCCAGGTGTTTGATTGCCCCTGCTGGGCGCCAGGTCTGGAGGAAGCAAGCACTGTCTCTCCACCTTGGACCCTCCTACTTACCGTGGATAGATGATGACGGGTCCACGGGTGGTCCCTGAGCTAGGGGAGGGCCTTTGCCCCCAGCTCGCAGCTGCTGAGAAGCCACCTGTCCGCACCAGGCGTAACAGAATCCGTTTCCTCAGCGTAGTGGATACAGTCAGGGCTCCTCCCAGATCTCTGGGGTCCTTTTGGACCATGGTTGTGCATCTGAAGTTTTGGTGTGTTGACACCTCCCACGGCTGCTGCCTGTAGCTCCTGTTCTGAGGACGGCCCTTGCCTCTCGCAGGCCACTTGGTCCAAGAGGGTGGGATTGCCTGGAAATAGGTATCATTCCAGGGGGCCCTTCACCAAGAGAAGGGGCTTGGGTGGGATGCAAAGACCTGCTCCCCGGGCGCCCGTGTGTGGCCTCCTTCCCTCTTGTCCTGCTGCCCTCCCTCCCCTCCCTGTTTCCCAAGGGAACGCCTCCCCAAGATTCACTTGATAACAAATCTTCATGTTAGGATCTGCTTCTGGGCAACATGTCCTAAAAAGACCCGGGTGAGCACGCAGATTCCCTAGTACATCTGCACAAAGGAAGCAGCACTGCGCAGCCGTGGCGAAAAGGGAGGGAGAAGCAGGCGCAGCAGCTGCTGATTATACTGTTCAGTGGGAAAAGCAAGGTGCCTAAGAGTGGCTATGGGATCCTTATTGTTTGAAAGGAGAGAGGGAAGAATGTATATGTGTTGGCACCTCCGTACAGAAAACTGAAAGGAAATTAAGAAGCTAATGACACAGGGCAAGAGGGAACATTTGCAAAATCCTTGCAGGTTTAGATCACTGAATCCCATGAATTTCCACACATCCAGAAAATAAAATACAGATTCCTGGGTCTCCCTCTCGAAGGGGCCTGATGCAGCCGGTCTGTGGTGAGAAGCCAGACTCTTGAAAGGCTCCTTGGCTGACCGATGCTCTGCCAGGCTTGGGGACATTGTTCTGCATGATTTCATCAAGAGGTCTGAACAAAATCCCACAAACAGCCAGCAGCTGAACACCCAGGCGGTGTGTTTTCCGGGACAGGAGCCAGGCCCCACTGGGAGTGTGGCTGAGAGCCTCCTTTCACTCGGGTGACCCTGACGATGCGTGAGAGCCGCGGACTCTGGGGGGGACATCGACCGCCTTTGCTGGCCTCCAAGGCCCTTCAAGCCTGTGCTCGCTTCACATCCCTGTTGCCACAGCAACAGCAGACACAATGGTTTCTGTGGAGTGTGGGTCTATAAATAATTTCTAGATCAGTCCTTGCGGTGTGGATGGGGTGGGAAGGAGGTAGGCTTGGCGGGGTGGTTCACAGTGACCGGTGGGCAGGGCTACCACCCATGGGAGACAGACACCTGACTCCACCCAGCTGGGCGAGGATGGCCTTGCCCCACTCGGCAGCAGTTTCTGCTTCAGAGAACAGGGGTTGTTCCATCTCATCTGCAGCAGCAGAGATGGGAAGACCCGAGCCAGCTGCACTGGTCAGGTCACTTCTGGTGACCTGGGGCCCGGCAGCTCAGTGGGGCAGCCGTGGATCTCTGCTGTCTGTACTGGCAAGGATGGTGCCCACTGACCATCCTGGCTTTGCTGGCTGAGCTCTGGCGGAACTGAGGGCCGGCATCTGGGGCTCTGGTCCCCAGGCCTCTTCCAGCAGGCAGCGGTCCTGCCCGTGCTCTAAGGATGCCCTCTCTACTGGTGCTTTTTTTTTTTTTTAATAACAGTGTTTCCAGGGAAGGGCTCATATTCCCAAACTAAGGCTGAGGTGGCGGATTTTGTGGGTAGGCCATTTGAAAAACAGCCTATTGAATGCTCTTGCTTTCTGGTGGGATGCACAGAGGGCTCCAGGCACTGGGTGCACCGGCGGTGTCAGGAGCAGGGCATGGATCTGACACACTTTCCTGGGCAGGCAGGAGTGTGAGCGGGGCAGCCCCTTGGAAGGCAGCGCCATGACAGCTCTCAGCACTGACGACAGAACACCCCTTGATGCACCAGCATGGGTGTGCCGAGGCATGTTCCATGGGCATGCAGGAGAGGTGTTGCACGCAGCTCTGTTTACTACAGTGAAGGCTGAGATGGCTCGATGTCTGTCGGGAGGGAGAGTGGATAAATTCACATGGTGCCCATGTACCAACCAGCACATGGTCAGACAGCAAGAAGGGGGGAGTCTGCCCCAGCTGATGCGGGACATTGGAGGAAAGATAAATTGAGGCAAAATAACACGGACACTCCCATTTCTGTAAGAAGAAATGTATAATGAATTGCAAACACGTGTATATACGGGCACACACGTACATGGGATATATGTGCATATGCCCCTATCCACGCATGTGCACACAAAATGTGGACAGACTCTGAAAATACACGCAAGAAACGATGATTCTGCTTAGCTCTGGAAAGGTGGGTCTGCACCCTGAAGGTCTGTAGTGGAGGAGTCTTCCTTTTTGGCATACTTTTCTGTGTGTTTCGGTTATGTTAATCATTTGCATACATTAGTTTTTCAATTACAAATAGATGAATGGAAGCGTGGCAGAGGAGGAAGAGAGAGGAAAGGAGGCAGGAGGAAGGGAAAGAGCTGGGAAGGGAGGCAGTGGTCTTCATCCCTTCTAATTCTGATGCTGCAGAAAGAGCTGGCTTCCAGGGAGTCTGGCTGGAAGGTCAGAGGTCACTAGCTCCGCACAGTTTCAACAGAGACCTAGCGAAGGCATGAAATGCACATCAGACCTGGGAGTGGTTTCCTCTCACCCTGCCTGGCCACGGGCTGCTAGGAAATGCCTCCTGGGAGGTAAAGGGCACCTGGGCATCTGCTCTCCATGGCTGGGCTTTCCGCCCAAAAGCAGCTCTCGGGACAGCTACATTCACCCGCTGCCCGGCTGCATTCCACCTGGATGGCAAATGGAGAAAAGGGAGGGAAAAACGATGGAAGGTATCAGAAAGTGTGCTGTTCACGTTGCTGGGATGAACACACTCTCCCGGGATGGGCCTCAGCATTGCTGAGTCTGCTGGAGAACTGGCACCAGGGTCAAAGGGCAGGCTGGGAGCGGAAACACAGGCGCATCCTTCCTTAGCCAGAAGTGCTGTGCTATGTATGACACCCGAATCTCAAAATGGTTTGTGTCCCAAGGGAAGAAGGGGCACGGGGGCCTGGCTGGTTGGGGTGTTGGCTTGGTGAACGTAAGAGTTGCAGTGTCACTCAGATGGGCGGGTGTGGCCTTGACTGGGGTTGGGAGGCTTGAGGGGTATAAGTGCATCTCGGGTATTTAACCAGCACTGACCTGATAGAGTGTCTCAGACCCCACGAACATATGGATATTGGCTCTACCACCAGAGGCTAATTCAGGAACTCTGAAAAGGGGCTCAGAAAGCTGGGCTGTGAGTGTGCCTCAAGGACTGAACCCCCAGGCCAGAACAGTGGGACCTGTGCCCCCCACGAGGCCTGCAGGGTGGTCCATTGGAGGGGTGGGAAGATACATCATAGCTTCAGCTTCAATTCATCTCATTCTTTCAAAGTTTCTCTTTTACGTTTGATAATGTGCATAAAATAGCAGCAGAGTAGTTACACGCTTTGTAAATGATACTAATAACAGCTCCGTGCATTACATTAAACATTTGCATAACATTTACATAAAATTAATGTATGCAAATTAACCACACTGCCTACACTCCCTACACCGAGGCTTTTCCGGATATTCCTTCATTTACTTCTCACAACTGTAAGAGATGTTATTACTCCTGCTCAAGACTGAGCTGTGTTCCCCCAACCAGACTCCTATGGTGAAGCCCTAACCCCCAGTATGGCTGAACTCACAGTAATGAAACAATGAAGAGAAAGTGGGGTCCTAATGGATGAGTGTCCTTACAAGAGGAGCTATGGGGAGCTCACTCTGTCCACGTGGGGACATAGAGAGAAGGTGTTGGTCTGCGAGCCAGGGAGTTCTTCCCAGAAACCAATCCACCCGGCCTGTGGCATTTTGCTATGACCGCTGCCATCCTGCGGGTGAGGAAGCGGTGCAGAGAGGCTGCGGGGTCTGGCTGAGGCAGCAGAGCCACGCGGTGTGGACTTTGATCACATATATTGGGGCATATACTCTTTTTTTTCCCCACTCATTTTGGAATATTTTCAAAAAAGTCTAAACTACCAGATTAGAAAGAAAGCATTTGAGAGTCTGTGTGGACAGAATGATAGCTGCAAAGATGCTCGCGTCCTACGAATGACCCTGATATGGAAACTGCACGTGGGCTTAGGCTCTGGAGGCCGCACGAGGTCATCCTGGATTATGCAGGTGGTCCCTCAATACAGTCTCAGGGTCCTTATACGGGGAAGCCGGAGGTCAGAGAAGAGAGCAGAGGCTACCTGCCGGCTCTGAAAGTGGAGGAGGGGCCCCGAGCCAGCAGTGCGGTGCCTCTCGAAGCTGGAAAAAGCAAGAGGCTTTGCTTTTTGAGCCTCCAGAAGCGTGGGCACCCTGAGGACCATTTGAGATCTCTAACCCCCAGAGCGTTAAGCTAATAAATCTGTGCTGTTTCAGTCTCTTAGTTGTGGTAACTTGTGAAAACAGCAGTCGGAAACCCTGCCCAGCAGAAAACTGCAGATTCGGAGGGGGTGGATTATCAAAGGGATGATGCGGACTGGGAGAAAGTGATTCTCAGCTCTGAGTCGAAGCGAGCGGGCCTGTGTACTTGCTCTTCGGGCGCCAGCGCAGCGCGGCCGAGGGGCCGGTGGCTTCCCACCTCAGTCTTTCAAGGGACCCTGCAGTTCCCACTGTCACCCCTGGGAAACCTGTGAAGATGCCACTAGGTTTGGGGCAGTTCGTTAGGCAGTAACAGATGACTAGAACAGTCAGATCCGCTCCTCTGGGGGCTGACGTATGAGAGACAAGGGACGCCACACAGAAAGGAAAAGGGGCGGAGACCCCCGCGGAGCCTGCACCACAGCGAAATCCCCGGATCTGGGTGCCTTTGTTTCTTGCAAACATGGAAGAACCCCACGCAGCCGTCTGGCTGCACGCCAGTTGGGCGGGAGACCCCGGAAGGTGCAGCGAGCGATTCCTGAGGCCGATGGCAGAACAGCCGGCCCCGACCCTCCCGGGCCTCCTCCCCACCAGGCGGAGCCATGCCTTCCGTCTGGGCTCAGATACACCCGCGTGTTCGCATCAGCCCTGGCCTCGGGCAGAGCCTGCGGGGGACGAGTGGCTGCGACGGGCTCTTTTCTCGCGGACACCACCCGTCTCTCATGTCTGAATTTGCGTCGTGCTGCTTTGATTGTTCCCTTGGCTCTTGGAGTTTTTAATTACTGGACATTACCTTGCTAAACTCTTTTATCATTTCTAACCATTTTTTTCTGTAGACTTGAGTTTTTAATGTAATGACTATTTTGTTTCCTCCTTTCCAACTCTGGTGTCTTTCATTACTTTTCCCATTTTCCTGTGCTGGGAGCTCCTCCAGGACAATGTTGAGTTACCCTTGCCTTCTCCCTGATTTTTAAAGACGCTGCTTCGAATGTGCACCGTTAAGAATGATTTACTGTAGCATTTTGGTAGATGTGTTTTATCATATTAAGAAAGCCCAATTTTGTTGTAAACTTGCCAAGAGTTTTTATGATAAAAGGATGTTGAGTTTTAGCCATGGCTCTTTCTGCGTTTGTGTGGATGATTACAGGTTTTCTCCGGTAATCTGCTACTGTGATGGATGACATTTGTAGATTCCCCAATGTTAAATCACTCTTGTAGCCCTGGTATAAATTTACATTTGTCATGAAAAATTACTTTCTCATATATCAAAGTTTTGATTTGCTAATGAGGGTTCTGTGTCTGTTTTCATGGGTAGTTTTGAACTATAATTTTTCCATTCTCACACGCCAATTCTTGTCAGGTTTTGGTATCAACATTATCTTGGCCTCCTAGAATAAGACTGGAAATATTCCTTCTCTTTGTATTCCTTGGAAGAACTTCTGTAAGACCAGAATGGTAGACTTTAATGTTTGGTAGAACTCATCTGTTAAACTCTTTAGGCCTGGTGTTTTCTTTGTGGGAAGATTTTACACTACTGTTCAATCTCATTATTGGTTATAGAACTATTTAGACGATTTCTATTTCTTTTTTAGTCAGTTTTGGATGATTACATTTTTTTTAAAGAATTTCTCCATTTCCCTACCACTCCCTGAACTGGAAGAACCCTTGCCTGGTGACCCCCAGAGCACATTCCTGCTCCTAAATCTTCAGCTGATCTCTTTTCCTAGGCTGACATCTGCACGAGGGTGATTTGGGCTGCAAGTAATAGGACATTTGACTAAAAACGGCTTAAATAACCAAGTTGTGGGACTATTTAAAGAGCTACGCAGAGGCAGACAGCTCCAGGGCTGGTCCAGGGCCACGAATCCCTCCTTCCTGCTTCCCCGTCCTCAGTTTACTGGTCTGCTCCTTGGGTCTGTCTCCACTCGGTCACAAGATCGTTTTAGTTCCAGATATCATATGTGTGGACATGAAAACACCCAATAAGAGGGGCCTCTCATGCTTTCTATCACTTTTTATAAGGGAGGAAAAGGTTCCCCAGCAGACATCCCCCCAGGTCCTTTTGACTAGGGCCCGGCTCCACGGGAGCCTGGGACAGTGCGGATGGGGAGCTCTCCGACTCTATGTGGGGGCAGGCCCTGCCGCCAGCAGGGAGAGGGGCTGGTAGACAGAAACATGACTGCTCCAGCACCATCACCCTTTACCTTTGGATTTTCCTGTCTGACCCTCTCCTGACCTTTCTGGCTTATTGTGACCTGGCCAGCTTGACAGAAAGCACTAGAACCCGTGAGTCAACAAGCAGGTTGATGCTTAACAACTGGCTCTCACGGTGGGGAAGCCAGCACTGAAGGTCTGCTGATTTCCAGAGTGACCACCACTTTGGTTATTTTGAGGTGCCAGCGTGACGTCACTTGATGCAGAGTTAGAAAGAGATGCTGTAAGTCCAGGGAGAGGAAATCCCAGGGCAAAATACCTCTAAAAACTGAAATCAGTTAAAGGGAGAAATAAAGTTTTAAAACCCGTTTATTGCTTAGAAACTGCAGTCCAGGGCTGTCTCTCTCCCCTGCTCCGGAAGGAAGCAAGCAAGCCTCTCCCCTTAACCTCTCAGGTTGCCCTCAGTCGCCCAGGTAATTACCTGCTGACATGGAGATGAACTTCTCTCCACCCCTGAGGATATGCAAATGCACCAAAGCCAGGCGAGATATTCTGGAAATGTTACAATTTTACCCACAGATGCCCATAACTGGTTCTCATGAGCCCCTGAAAGCCAGCTCCAGAGCACCCTCACCAAAACCCAGCTAGATCTGTAAATTCGAGCAGGGTGGAAGGATGCATGCTCTGGCCAGGGAGTAATAATTAAGGCATCAAAGGGGCTGGCCTCAATAAATAAGAGACTGTTTGCTAAATACCCACTATGGGCTAGTCATGTACAAACACTGTCTTGATTTTATGGACTCATAACTGTCCATTTGCTCGATGAGGAAACTGAGGTTCAGAGCATCCAGGCACACAGGGACTTACATGGAGTCAGATCCAAACCCAGGTCTGCCGCACATGTCCTTCCACCCGGACAAAGGCCCAGATTCAGAATAGATTCAGCTAGTTCTCATTCAGCACCTATGACATGCCAGGGACTAGGGCCCTAAAAATGGAGCCTTATTCATCATAACCAGAAAGTTGGGGGAATAAAACAAGTGTCCATCAACTGGTAAATAGACTGTGGGCTGTCCACACACAGGAATATTATTCAACCATAAAAAGGAATGTAGCACTGACATGCTACAATGTGGAGGAAGCTTGAAATCATGATGCTGAGTGAAAAAAGCCGGAAGAAAGGAACAGGTGTTGTGTGATGCTGAAGGGAATCACATTTCATGGGATTTACGTGAAATGTCATAACAGGCAAATCTACAGAGAGAGAAAGTAGATCAGTGGCTGCCAGGGCTGAGGAGGGAGGGAACGGGAGTGCCTGCTAGTGGGGACAGTGTTTCTTTCTGGGATGATGGAAACATTCTGTAATTAGTGATGACGGTTGCCCAACTGTACAAATATCCTAAAAACTGATGAATTGCTAATCAAGTGAAAAAAGTGGAGGCTGAGGCTGCCTATAAACATCTCGTGATCACTGAGCAGGACTCCCCACGTCACCCAGGTATTGTGCTAAGCACTCCCAACCACCCTATGCTTGGGAAGTATTATTAACCCCATTTTACAGATGAGAAACTGAGGCTCACAGAGCAATTATGCAGCTGGCCTGAGGGCACATAGCCAGTTGACAGCAGAGCAGGGATGTGGACTCAGATCCATCTGCCTCCAAAGTATGTATTCTGAGCACTTTGCTGTCTTAATGTGAGTCCAGGTTTCTGGAGTGTTCCTCTGTCCTCCTTCTGGGCGCTGGTTCCTTCCGTGACTCAGCAGCTTGTGAGGAGACCACTCCTGGAAGATTGTTTTCCAACCACTGCCGTCCCTCAGCAGGAAAGACTGAGTGCCAGGAGGGCCCTCTGAGCTGAGGGAAGCCCTCTCTGTGCTCAGGTGACAGGGTCCCTGGGTGCTTGCATCCCCCAGAACTGCCCTGACTCATTCCTGCTGCTACACGGCTGCCTGATGTACGGGGAACCCCTTCCCACCTCCCAGCCTCCTTCTACTTACCTTAAAAGCTGGGGGACCCCAAGATCAGTGGTCCTCAACAGGGGCACAGCTGCCCCTAGAAGGTGTTCTAGAAATCTGCAGGGGTTTGATGAGCAGGCCAGCCACCCAAAATGAAGTATTTCCTGATCCCCCACTTTCCAGAGTCCTGCCAGACCTTCGGGTAAATGAAAAATCCTCCTGTAATGCAAGGGTCTAGAACCTAGCTCCCTTTTCTATTGGCCTGTTTTTGCAGAGCCGTAATATACACTGGACATTCCAAGACTCCCATGTGGTTGAGGGGAGAGCCTCAATTCTCCCGCTCAGAACTTTACTGAGAGTTGACCACCATTTTGGAAGCTGTGTCACCAGCAGCAATGCCTTCGTGGTATTTGAGCCTCCGGGTGACACACCTGGGTCACCATGACTCTCCTTCTGGAGGCAAGCATCTGACAACTTCATTGGGTCTCGTATGGCCAGATGGACATGTACCTTATGAATTCTTTGTTTTATTTGGAATGGCCTTTCTTTTATGTTACAGGCATTATATTCACTGTTGTTTAGAATTGGTGTGCAGGTAGGTTATGTTTTCTGTAAACTTCAGAATAAAAAGAGGAGCATCACAAAATATTCACTATTTTTAAAAAGTGCGTGAGGGCTGATATATGATATAGGTCTGGGAATCACTGAGCTACATGATTTCTTCAGATCCCTTCCAGCTTTTAAATAATCAAACCTGACCTCAGGAAACCTGTCCCATAATTCTAATGAAACTAAGTGCATGGTGCCTTTTAAACAATCCCCAAAGCAACCTTGCAACACGGAGGCCCTCATGCATCCAGAGGCTGACTCAAGGAACTGACCCTGTGGGCTCTTAGAAGGCTCCCTTCTGTCCCCTGTTAGACCCCTGAGTGGGAACCTCACACACAACACACTTGCCTTATTTCCTTTTCACCTCAAAAAAGCAAAGCTCAAACCCCAAACTCAAAACCTTCGTTATGCATGCCTTGGCTCTTTGACAAGTTCAGTACTTAACTAGAATGTTCTGCTGAAAGAAGAAAGGAAAAAGAATACATAGTGCTCCAAATTTTGATGTGCTTGAGTCAGTTCACACCACTCATTGTGACATTCCTTTCTATTAATTCTTTCTCCCGGGCTTACTGTCCCCTCGCTTTTCTGCTAACTTATCACACTTCAATGGAGGTAAGCCGAGGGGCTTGGGCACCACCTTCCCCCTGTGTAGAGCATTGTCTGAAATGGTTGGTGTCAGTGAAGCCATGCAGAACTGGAAGGTGTGCCAGGGAGTGAAAAGAATAAAGCAAAAATGAGGATGTGAAAAGCACAAATCAACCAAAGCCAGACAGGGAACAGACGGCAGGGAGGATGGCCTGCACTGAACAGAGCCCCCCAGATATTCATATCCACGTGAAACCTCAGCGTAGGTGTGTAGTTAGGCTATGAGGTGGCCATACTGGATTAGCACGGGCCCTCTCCTTGCAAAAGAACAGACACAGAGTGACAAGGAGGGGAAGGCCAGGTGACAATGGAGGCAGAGGCTGGAGGGTGACTGATACGCCAATACTGCCAGGAGCCCCCAGGAGCTGGAAGAGGCAGGAAGGACCCTCCCCAGAGCCTGCAGAGGGAGCACGGTCCGGTGGACACCTGATTTCAGTCCAGAACTGGGAGGGAATAGATATCTATTATTTTCAGCCCTCCAGTTGGTGGCCATTTGTTATGGCAGCCCCAGGAAACTTACCCAGGGCTCACGATGGGAAACCTGAAACCTTGCCCCTTGTCAGTATTAGGTGTTAGCAATTGGTATTAGGAGGCAGAACCTTTGGGAAGTGATTAGGGTTAGATGAGGCCTAGGGGTGGAGCCCCCAGGAAAGGGATCAGGGCCCTTATGAGAGTCAGGAGGGAGGCTGCTGCCCTTGCTCTGCTCTCTGTCATGTGAGGATACAGTCAGAAACGGGCAGTCCACAACCTGGAAGAGGGCCCTCACCAGAACCCAAATGTGCTGCACCGCAATCTACATCCAGCCTCCAGGACTGTGAGAATGAATTCCTGTTGTTTATTAGCCCCCTGGTTATGGTACAGCAGTCTGAGCTAAGGGAGTAAGTGAACGGGCCCCCATCCCTTTTCTACCTAGCCCTCATCCCTTCTATCCAGCCATCAACTGCAAAGTTGATTTAAAAAACCTGAGTGAGTTCTTGCTATAGGCCTGAACTACTCAAATGAAAGTGTAAATATAAACATTCTGTATCCTATATAGTCTATTAGTAATTCTATTAATAGAATATGTATATTTCACATTTTATCCCCAAACCAACTGCATTTCGTTGAATATTAGACACCAGTAGTTCTAAGATACACCATTATTTTATATACTATTAAAAATGTTAAAAACTATCTATTAGATGTATCTTTACTTATAAACACATCCCAACTTTAGGGACATTAACATGTGAATCTTAGAATAAACAAAACATATCATCGCCCCTATTTTACAGATAAGAAAATTAGTTACACAGTTTTCAAAGAGTAGGACCAAGATTAAGCACCTTGGAAGTTTGATTCCAGGGCTTGGGCTCTGAATCCGTGTACACACTGCTTCTTTCTTTAGGGAACACTGCCAGCTCTACAGCTTTGGGTGTCAGGGGAGTCTGCTGAATATCACCCAAAATCTACTCCCCTCTTCTTTCTTTAGTATTACAACCCTTGAGTTTCCATCGGCACATAGTAACTAAAAACTACATTTCCCAGCGTCCCTTGCATTGCAGCTACACGTGGCCATGTGACTGTTTCATCCAATGGGGTGTAAGCAGAAGAGACAAGTAAGACTTCTGGCCCTTGTCCTTACAGGGAAGAGGGAGAGCTCTTCATTTCCTCTTCCCTCTTTGTCCTGGCTGGAATGTAAGGTGCTGGCGGGAGCCAGAGCGGCCATCTTAGATCTTATGATGGAAACCACATACTGGGGTTGGAGAGCAACAAGATCAAATACAAAAGAGTACCTAGAGTTGCCATGTTGGCCTGAAATGCTTAATCTTGCTAAGTGCGAAAGAAAGAAACTTCTATCTCGTCAAACCACTGTTATTTTGGCTTTTGTTAAGGCAGCCAAGATGTCATCCTAATTAACGCACACCATTATATACTGATACTGCCCAGGAGCTCAGTCCCTGTCCTCAGAGAGCAGGTTCACTTGGTGAGAGGGCAACTGACACACATGATAGAGGCTGAGCAAGGGGCAGACCCGGGTGAAGGTCAGCTCCTCACACAAACCTGGGTAACTCAGGTGTTAGGTGCTTGCATATCTTGATGTTTGCTTTCTCCAAATCCTACCCATGTATGGTAGGAAAATCAGCGTAACTTATTTTTTAGGTTCCCTTACCCAACTCCTATCACTTACACCTTAACAAGTAAAAAGTTTTCTTGACAGGCAGGCATTTTAGACGTAAGGTATGGGCCTGCCGTCATGTCCTAGAATGGTTCCCCCTTCACGATACATCCCGCTTGTCCTTGCTGACCCCCCAACTCCCTGTGGCCCTGGCCAGGCTGCCTCTGTGCCCACCCTATACCAGGCTAGAGCACGGCTCAGGGCCCAGCCCAAGCAGCTAGGGCTCCCCATCCCTGTGGCCACAGTAACTGATTTAGAGACAAGACTCTTGCCCAAGCTGAATCCGTTTGCACTTTTACTAAGAATTGATATGTTGATGTTGGGAGAGTGAAGATCTATCTCCTCAACTCAGATTTTGAGCTGTAGGGATTACAAAATCTATTACAATGGCTATGTAACAAATTTTCCCAAGCCTAGTAACAGAAAATAACCATTTACTATGCTTACAGATTCTGTGGGTTAAGACAAAGCTCAATGTGGATGACCTTTCTGCTCTATAATGTCTAGGGCCTCAACTGACATCTCAAAAGCTAGAGACTGGAATTATCTGAAGGCTTGGCCTTCCTATATGCTGGTTGATGTTGGCTGTCAGCTGGGGCCTGTTTCTCCCACGTGAGCCTCTCTGTGCAGGCTGTCGGGCTTCCTTACATCATGGTTGCTGGCTTCTAAGAGCTCATGTCCTAAAAGACAGTAAGCCAGGCAGAAGCTGTGTGTCTTTTAAGGCCTAGCTGTGGATGTTACAGAATGTCACCTCCACCATTTTCTATTGGTTGAAGCAGTTACAAAGGGCATTCAAGATCAAGAAGAGGGCACATAAACCCTACCTCTTGAAAGAAGTATGCCAGCATTATGTTTTAGAAGAACATGTAGGATAGGACATAGGTTGATGTGGCCAAATTTGGAATATATAACCTGCCACAAAAGTGTAGAGCTATCACTATCCTTAGTCAAATGGATGAGGATATATTCTACATAATGAAGCCAACACAGATGAAAATAGATCAAAGAGGAGAGATGTCCTTTGGGCCCCTGGATCTAGCAGTACTTGAAGCTCAGCTCACCTATGGATTTTCTTTTCCAGTTAGTCAGCCAATAAGTATTATTTTGGTTTAGATGTTTGGGTTGCATTTCTATAATCTGCAGCCTCGAGCAACACACAGACCACACGGTCACTAAGATGTTCAGCTAAGCCAGGACTACAGCAGTTAGCAGCATGAATCCCTAACTGGTGCTTCAAAATGACATGTTTTCCTCTGTTCTTGCTAACCAGAATCCCCAGGCCAGCATCCCCAGTATGAATTGCCTTCCCTTTCCAGGGCAAGAATTGATGACAGACAGGTTTTTGTTTGGCTTGATTATAAGCAGCCTTAGTGTTCCCTTCTGCCACAAATATAATACAGGGGAGCATCTGGAAAGTGCTATAAAAATAACGCAGATCCCGGTGATAGGCAGCACAAGAGGGGCAACCGTAGGCCTGGAACATCCTCCAGGCTGGGCCCTGGAGGAGATGCCAGGCCTGGGACAGAGAGGACCAGCCACTCTGGCATTGCACACCTCACCCCTAATCTTCACAGGAACCCTGCAAGGGAGGTCTTACCTTCATGTTACAGAGGAGGAAACTGGGGCTGAGAGAATCCATGCAACTTGCCCAAGAACCACAGCAGGAAGTTGTGAAGTCAGCCGTGTGGTTTGCTCACTGCAGAGCCTGAGTTGTTTCCGCGAGCCACTGGGGCCGGGAAGAGCAGGGGCAGGCCGTTCCAGGAGGCTCGGTGAGTCTGTCCTGTGGAGGAGCATGGAGGGGAGGTACTGTCATGGGAGATGTTGATGACGTGGCTTGCTGGTGGCCATAGGGACAAGGCCTGGGGTCCTGCCAAGACCATTGTTCAGTGGCCTTTCTGGAAGCAGCGGCTGAGCAGGGTTTCAGCTGTGGTTTTGTGGCTGCTGACTGGATCCTGCTCGCCAGCCTCTTGTTTGGCACTTGGCTGGGTAGACAGAAATGAGTCACACCCGGTCCTGCCTAAGCCCCCTCTCTCTGCCTGGGGCACAGGCTGCCTGCCAATCCTGAGCAAAGCATGGCCTGAGGGGCCAGGATCTGGGAGGGGAGGGAGCCCTGGGGGTGGTGCTCCTGCAGGGAGGACTTCATCCCTCTGCAGGGACCATCCTGGCAGGGGACCTGGAATTTGGGGCCTGGGCTGGTCCCATGACACCACTTCAGAAGTCTGAGTTCCAGGGCCCGTTGTGATTCCCTGGGCAAGTCCCCTCCACTCTGACTCCCAACTGCTTGTATATAAAAGGGAGCAAAGTGATCCCAGGAGCACCCAGGCCGCTGGAGAAGCCCATCTCCCAGACCCTGCAAGCACTGTGCCACTCTTGGCCCTGCTGAAGTCTGTTATCCGTCCCTCTTTTCTATTCTGTGACTGCCCCCCAAGCCCCAACATGGTTAGCAAGAGTCAGTTTCTGTTGCTTGCAACCCCAAAGCCCTATCTGAAGGAGTGACCCAGCTGGGCACTGTGCTGTGCCCATGTGGTCAGCCCCACAACTGCCAACGTCCCAAAGTGGACTGGTGTCCTTGCCTCAAAGAGCCTGTGGTGCAGTGTTTAATCTGCTTCTGTGGTGACCCAGAGCCCCCTTGGTCCCCAGAGCCCCACAGGAGGGATCCATGGTGAGGGAACAGACCTGACGTGGGAAGTATAGCAGAGAAGCACCCTCAGTCTGAGCAGGGTGCCTTACAGAACTGGGGTGTGGCCTCATGTGTCAGAGCTGCTGGGGAAGGCAAGGCAGGATGTGATTAATGCCGGCAGTGGGTGTGATAGCCAGCCCGTGGCCTCATTGTTAGAGCTCAAGCCCAGCCCCCTGGCCCCCCCTGCTTGCTGCCCGCCCAGCCCTGCTCCGTGTCAAGTCCCCTTCCATTGTACAAATTCATGGTGCCAGGCACTTAAAAATAGCATCCTACCCAAAATGTAGTCATGAGACGGAACTCCAGAAAAGGAGAGAGCTTCTCTTGTCTTGCCTTGGAGCGCATGGACCTGCAGTGGTCTGTGCCCGGCGCTGACAAAGGGCTTCTCCCTGGTGCCTTCTGTTCCACATGGGGAAGGGAAGGCCGTGGGGTGAGCTCCCCTAAAGCCAGCGTCGTGATTCAGAAGAGCTGATGACTGGGCGTCACTTCTACCATCCAGTACCATTCTGCACCCCGGCCTGGGAGAGGGGGCTGACCTGAAGAACATATCCCCCACCTTCCTCGACACTGGGGGACCCTGGCATGAAATGGGAGGGAGGAAGAAGAGGCCAGGGACTTATTTCCTAGCTTCCAACCTACAAGGTCATCATGGGCTGGCTGTGACCTTGACCTCTCCACCCAGCCTCCGTGCTGTCAAGTCAGTGGCCTGCCTGATTGCATTTCCTGACATGTTTTCTTTTACTGCATTGTTGATAATAGTGGAAATCCAGAAGGAGCTGAAATGCCCCAAAACAGAGTTCAGTTAGTTATGATGAAGGCACTGAAGATTCTATGTGGCCTTTTAGAAGCATCTTCTGGGCTGTCATGTTTCTCTCAGTGTGAGACACCATCATTTGTTACTTGCACTGCCCATTTCATAACCCCCTTTGGGGAAAAGGAAAGAGAAAAAATAGCTGCACGTTGCTTTTGACAATGATTCTAAAACACACTGGTTAAAGTGTGGAAAAATATGCACTGTGGCAAAATGTAGTGATTTGGCGGAAGTATTCTCAGTACATTTTGAAGTTTAAAGAAGGTAGGTTATGCAACATCATGCCTGGTAATAAGAAAAACTAGCATGTATACACACATGTAAGCTGTACTCATTCAACAGTGAGCTGAGCCTATGATATATACACACTAGAAGAAAGCCTGGTAGGGGCTGGAACAAAGAGGCGGTGGCCTGTACCTCCAGAGCACGAGGTTATGAGTGCTTTTGGTTTTCTTCTGGAACTTCTCCATATTTTCTAAGCAGAGGAATGAAATCTCATCTGCCCCTTATGCTCCCCTTTCCAGGTACCAGTACTTACCTGTGCTGAATGCTTTAGTGCAATGATCCCATCTGGTCTCGGCCACCCATAGCAGGGGAACGCTTGTAACTGCCATTTTGCAGATTAGAAGACCGCAGATTAAGCAATATTTCCAAGGCCACACAGTTATTAAGTGGGAGAGTCAGGACTCAAATTCTGGTCCACATGAGTCCAAAACAGAGGCCCTAACCACTATCACAGACACAGCCTCACCATGAGCCTGCTCTTTATGTGAGAGGGCCTCTAACAGCAGCCCCTGTCTGCTGGCCAGGAAGAGGGGCCTCTCACCTTGCTACTACTCCAGGCTGAGAGCTGGAGTTGGGGCTCCAGAACCACCCGTGTTTGGTGATGTAAAAAGACCACGATTGGGTTGAGTAGCTGATACCACCAGTGTGGCTGACTCGGACTCTCTCAGAGGTGCTGTGGGCTGAGGCCGGACGAGGACACAGATGGTCCTGTATGCTGTGCTGGGACCATGCACCCTTTGTAGTGTCTTCCTGCCCTGCTGAAAGGAGCTCTTTGGTTTCCTCAAGAGAGAAACTGTCTTAATGTCATTTCTTCTCAACTAGGTGGCCAAAGGAGCAGCCAGGAGCCCTCCAAGCAGTGAGGTAGGGGAGTGTATCCATTTTCTGGAACTCAGATGAGAATCTTTTCTCCATGTGACCCTGAGAAACTGTTCCAAAGAAACAAAACAGCTGCTGGGAAACCTGGTAGCTGGTGCAGCCCTGGGGAGAAGGACTGAGAAAATCCTGGTGTCCCTGGTTCCAGGCATTGGTGCCCGCAGCAGAGCTTCTTCAGGCTCTAGACTCAGTGCAGCTATGGCAACAGGGTGAGGGGGTAGGACTGTCCCATTGCCTGGATGAGGAAGGCTGAGGATCAGCAAGGTGAAGTGAAAGTCCCACAGCCAGAGCCCAGCCAGAGCTCAGAATGATGCTCTGCCGACTCTTTTCAGCCTCCCTTAGGTCCTGGACTCCTTTGGGAATACGGTGGAAGTTACGGATATCCACTTTAGGAAATGGGCACAGGCATTTGCATGCCCAGCATGCATGAGTTCAGGGAGGTCAAACTCCCCTCAAAGGCCTTCACTAATAACCCCACCAGCTTTCCATCTCCAGGGCCAGCGAGGTGAAGGGGAAGGGGAAGGGAGGGAGGGTGCTCGTCCCGATCACCTGCCCTAGCCTTGAAGGGGAGAAGGACCAGAACTGGGTTTTCCCTGTGGATGTCCTGTGCACGTAGGACCTGAATTCTATGCATGGCTGTCCCCCAACATTTCTGGCTACTGGGAGCTCTAACCTTTTCTGAACCTCACTGATTAAACTTGCAGGATTCATTTCAGACTTCTCACCTCCAGAGCTTGTGAGATTATAAATTTGTGTTGTCTAAGTTAGAAGTTTGTGGTAATTTGTTACAGCAGCCACAAGAAGCTAATATGTCTGCCCAGAAGAAAACATAAAGCCATCCAATGTTTATTTCCCAATTTCCCTGGAGAAAGAAAGGAAGCTCACAAGACTCTGAAGCCTGCCCTCCTAGGAAGATTTAAACTCCTGTTTCAGAATATGCCAAAATGTCAGGCGACTACTATGACATCAATTCACTTCATTGCGATCCACCTCGGCCACGCTCCAGGTTCTCCAGGTAAGAAACTGGCACTGGAATTTAAAAAACTCGACAGTTTCACTTAGCAGCCTTGACTTCATTCTGGTTTTATTAACCATTGATAAGACACTTCTGGCCACTGCTCTTGGGTGCCAGCCACATGTCCCCACGTGGTCCCCGGTCACATGGCAGCCCTGTAAGGCAGCACACGTCACACAGAGGAAACCGAGGAGCAGAGAGGGCGTGGCACGCTCAGACCACCCAGCAGGAGACCCAAACCGCAGGTTCCTAATGCCCTGGGCTCTCCCAGCTCTCTCTCCTTTCCGATGTTGATAGCTATTAACTAACACAGCCAGGATGAAGAGGGTCCCAGCACAGTCCCTCAGGATGAGGTACAGCACGGGCCCACTGCCATCAGGTGACAGGCAGTGCTGGGTGGGTGTCAAGCGAAGGAGGAGGAGGAGGTGGTCACCCAGGCACCTAATCCTCAGTTACCCATGGCAATGGGCCCAGTGGTGGGTCGGAGAGCGAGCAGGGATGTTCCAGCCTCCTTCCAGACAGCGCTGCAAACCTCCCTCAGCAAACTCCCCAGAGTTAACAAGTGACACAGGCCCAGTGATGTCCTTCCCGCATCCTAGCATGGCTGCGCACTCTCAGAGGACCAGCCAGGGTCACGTGATGGGAAGGAAGAGAGTGGCTTGAGAGGGTGCTAACTGGAGGTGATTAACCTGGTGGACTGGCCTTCAGACGATGTTGGAGTGAGCCCATGGGGTATCTGGGGCTGTAAAACCAGTGATTATGGGGGCCCTACACAGTCAAAAGCTGGCTCCACAATGACGACACTTCAAGGCAGTGACGGCCCTGCAATAGTATACCTTCCCTGTCCATCCTTGCCCCCTCAGGGTGGTTTGTGAGAGGCATCTGAGGCTCAGAGACCTGGGCCAGAGGCCCGGCTACAGCGTGCAGACGGGCCCTCCTGCGAGCCGCACCACCCCTGAGCCTTGGTGTCTTCATCTGCAGACAGAACCCTGATTTTGCTCTGGCTTCCATGTTCTCTGCATGCCTGTGGGCTTCAGGAGAGGCTGGTTCCAGCCCCAGAAGGCATATGCTGAAAGGTCAAGGGCCATCATGAAGATCATTCCTCTTTTCTGTGGTCAGTTTAAGCCTGGATATATGACACCACATGGCCAGCGAGCTGAGAGGCTTCAGTGAAAGATTGTTTTGTTTTTTGTTTTTGCTTGTACAATTGATATACAAAGAAAAATGTTCTTTCTTCTGTTGGCTGCCGGATGTGATGTCAGGAACAGTTGCAGCCATTGTGAGCATGAGGAGAGCTAGACTAAGGTCAAGGTTTACACACTGAGCAGGGCAGGACGTATAGGCAGAAAGAGCTTGGGTCCTCAAAGTTGTTCTCGAGCTCATGCCCCGACCCAGTCAAGAGCCTTCTTACTTCAGGACTTTTGGATGACTTTTTGAGCTGCTGGTCAGTAGATTACAAGGATAAAATCATATCTAATGTCAGAAGTGTGGATGGATAGTGAGTAGAATGTGTTATTGCAAAATGTTATCACCTATGTAACACAGAAGGATTTGTTCAAAGTTGATAAAAAATCGGAAGATGTTATAAATCAAATCAATTATTTTCCACATTAACAATCAGTTCCCAAATGTGGGTTGATAGGTAGGTTGGCCAGGTGATCTCTGACAGCAACTTTACTGCTTTTCTTCATCTGCTAGTTAAGAAGTTAACCCACATGACCACCAAATTCTCTTCCTGCTCAAATCTTTCCTATCCTGGAATTAGTGCTCTATGTTATAAGGAAATATTAGCAATATTTTGGGGAAAAAACCCACTTTAAAATCACTTGGGTAGAACTATAATTACACACACAAATCATAATTGATAGAAAAGATACCCCACTAACTGGAAAAATTAGCACAGTGGCATCTTTACAGAAGAAAATACTTCCTTTTGAGAGAAGCATTGCAAGAGCTCATTTAGGAAACCAGAGTGACCATTGGCAAACATTTAACGAGTGCCTTTTGTGCACGAGACAGCCATCTAGAGCTGGAAGCCCAACGTGACAAAAAAAATTTCAGCTTCTGCTCTCAGGGAGCTTAGAATTGAATTAAGCTTTCAGCGTATGTGTGTTGAGAGGACTGACCTTTCACTGGGACATGTCAGCACAGCCTTACAGCATCTTACAGCCAGGGATGGTCCTCATGGATCCGTAGATGTTATCATGGATTGCTTCCCCTGCATAAAAGAAAATAAGTCTCAGCACCAAGAATTACATGTGTGACATATGGACCAGTGGTTTAAAATATGTTAGCCACAGAAACAGTTCTTTAAGCACAATCTTAAGCTCATGCCAGCTATACATTACGTACAGAAGCACACAAACATGCATATATATTAGAGCTCTGTGGTTAAAAGGCAAAGGCCTCTACTTGGTTAAGAACCCCCAGATGTGATTAGGACCTCCCAGTGGGGAGGACTCAGGTTCTGTCCTTGCTGTCTACACGAGGCAGCTGGGCCTCAGTCTGTTCATCTGTGAAAGGAGCCTCCAGTAGGTCTCGATGGCCATTGTCAGCCCCGAGACACCTGAGCCATGTTGAAGAGACGCACTGTACACTGACCCTCCTCTGCCACAAGTTGTCATCTCCTCCCAGACTCAGTCTTCAGCCATTCTGGAGGGGACAGGGCAGCAGGATTTGGGATGGGGAAACCTTTGTTCTAGTCTTGCTCGCCTTTCCTAAGGCCTGATCTCCTTGGCCAGGGGAAGATTCGGATCTATTGATTTCAAAGCATGTCACAAAGGCTAAATGAGGCGTGAAAGTGCTTTGTCCCCTGGCATCCCTGCCCTTCCTGCTTCTGGTGCCAAAACCCTCATGTCCATAGGGCTGGCAGGAGGCACGGTGACCCGCCAGCCTCACGGCCTGGCTCTGTCACCTGTCCTTCAGCAAGTGACGTACCGCTCTGTGCCCCCTGCATGCAACCCCCTGGGTAAAGGGCCATGACTGTGATGACATAGTCCATTCTTGTTCTCTGACCTGGAGATGGCTTAAACCAAATTCGGGGCTGGGAAGCATCTGATCACAGGACCTAAACACACACACACCCTAAGGTAAAGCGTACTCCTTTGGCATGGAGAGCTGCTCAAAGTCCAGGTGACATGGGGCAGTTCTTGCCTTGGCCCTGACTGGTCACATTTATAGTGTGAGACTCCTTGGGATGCCCCTGCCCCAACCTACATCAGAACACAGGAATGAAGAGCCCCTAGGAATCATGACAGACACATTTCCTGAACATCCGCTAAGCTCTTGCTAAGCATCTAATTCTCCAGCCATCCTTGGAAGTAGATATCTTCATCTCCATTTTGCAGAGGAAGGAGGGACACTGGGAGAGGAGGTGAACTGCAGGGGATGCTGAGAGCTGGGTTAGAATCTCCTCACTGTGAACTCTGGAGCTCCTGCTCTTAACCTCTCTGGTCCACCAGAGAGAAGAGGGGTTTGGGGAGGCTCCTATGGGCAGACCACAGTATCGACCAGGAATGGGTTCAGCAGCAGGTAGCAGAGAGTCCAAATAATTCGAATAGATATGGGTTTATTTTTCCCATGTGAGAAGCTTTGTTGAGCAACTGGGTGGTGGCAGGCACAGGCTCTGGGTGAGTCTCCCTCTTGCAGCCATGGCACCGCAACACGGTGGCCACACGGTGTTCAAGGAAGCTATGATGGGGAGGGCAAAGGGGTGTGCCTCCTAGCAGGGCAGCAGTTTTCCAGGAACCCCTTGGCAGGCTTTTACTTGCATCTTATTGGCCAGAAGTGGATCACATGGTTGCTCGTGGATACCAGGGAGTTGAGCATGTAAAACTTTTGTTTTCCAACCGTTATAGTCAGAGGTGGTGCAATATCAGGTTGGGAATGGCTTTTTGGTAGTTCATCGGCAGTATTACACATTCACTGAGTGGCTGTGCCCAGTCTTGCCTTGGAGACCAGAGCAGAGTCCTGGGGCTGTTGGAACACAGTACCACAAATGGGTGGATGCTTCTTCAAACAGAGATGTGTTCCCTCACAGCTCTGGGGGCCAGAAATCCAAAATCCAGGTGTGGGCAAGGCCACGCTCCCTCTGAAAGCTCCAGGGGAGGGTCCTTCCTGCCTCTCCCAGCTCCTGGTGGCTCCAGGCATCCTTGGCTTGTGGCTACATCCCTCCAGCCTCTACCTCTGTCCTCACAGGGTCTCTTCCTGTGGGTCTCCTTATAAGGACAGGAGCCCTGTTGGATTAGGACCCACACTAAAGATCTCACTTCAACCTCATACCATCTGCACTAGCCCTATTTCCAAATAAGGTCATGTTCACAGGTACTGGGGGTCAGGACTGCAACACATCTTTTTGGAGTATTTTGTTTCTTCTTTTTATTGTATCTTTTTTAAAAAGTTGAGGTACATACAATAAAATGCGTAAATTTTAGTGTACATTGAACACCTTTTTTGGAGACACAGTTCAATCCCTAACAAAGATCATGTCAGCCTGCCGTCTTCATTGGGGGAGGAGGTGCAGGACCATGTCCATTCCCTTTAGAGGGTGAAGACATCTTCCTCCAAGATCAGACCCCCAGCCCCACCCCTGGCCCCGGGGCCTTGGGTCAGCCTTGCCTTGGTGGGGGCTTCCCCATGCCCCTTCTCCCTCCTCACACTCTCTCCTTGGAAGCCCTCCAAAGTCCTCTGCTGCAGGGGCTGACTGCTGCTCCTCCTGCACCAGGGTTTTCTCAGACACACGGGTCCCAGAGCCTGCCAGAGACTAAATGGCTTAAACCCCTAAACTGCCCTGCTTGGCACCAGCCTTTCCTCCCTCCTAATAATACCTGGTACCTGCCATCCACCCGACTCCTCAATGTTCAGGGCTCACCTGTCCAGGCAGGGGCTCAGCTCCTCCCCTGGCCCAGAACTGGCAGCAGTTAACCATTCCAGGGGACACTCATGTTTAGCCAAAGCTTCAAAAGTCACTTCTCCTCCAGTCCTCACCTCTGTGATGTGATGAGGACACTGCACTGGGGAGATCTGTCTGGGCCATGCAGCTTAACTGCAGAGATGGGTGGAGCACATAGGCCTTATACCTGAGGGGTAACAAAGCTCAGCATCTATTAGCACCGGCTACAACCAAGTGCTTCACACTGACCTGCTTGACTTTGACGACAAGGTGGAAGGTAACACGCCCAACACTAGGAGTATCTAGAGCTGTGATGTACAAGAAGCCTGCAGCTCACTTCTCTTTCGGTATTTGGGTTGGGGAGACACAATTTTCTGGAATGTTACTCCAACAGGGAAATTGTGTTAAGGAACTTCACCAAGATTCCTCCTCTAGGAATGCATAAAACACCAGGAGAAAATGTGGTTAGACCCACCTGGTTCCCTGGTCTTCAGGAACTGCTCAACCCCAAGGGGGAACATGTGTCTGATTTCCATTAACCTCTGAAGCCACGGTTCATTTTGATATCTTTATATCTTGAGCAGGCAGCAGAAGTTCTCGGGGACGGACCAGCTGAATACATGAAGGTGAGGCGGGAGAAAGGACCTACCCCAAACCTCCTTGTTACCCTGGTCGTATTTAGTGCCCCCACTCCAAGCTGTCACCAAGAGCAGAGGTGTGTTCATTTCTGCTGCATAGCAAGTTAGCACAGACTTAGTGGCTTAAAACAATACCCATTTGTCATCTGACAGTTCCACAGGCCAGAAACCTGAAGAGGCTTGACCGGGTTCTCCACTCAGGAACTCACAGGCAGACATCAAGGTGTTGGTGTCTGGGTTCTTATCTGCAGGAGAATCCACCTCCCAGTGCATCAGGCTGTGGCAGAACCCACCCGCTTGAGGCTGTAGGTCCTTGCTGGCTGTAGACTGCTACCTTACGCCTGGAAGCTGCCCACGTTCCTTCCCACAGGGCCGTCTTCAAAGCAACAGCAGCATGAAATATTCTCCGACTCTTCTACTATCACTGCTGTCACCTTCTGCCACCAGCCACAGAAAACTCTCTGCTTTAAAATTTTTTACCTGATTGGGTCAGATTCACCCAGGTCATCTCTGTGTCTTAAGGTCGCCTGAGCTGGGACTTTACAGCTGCAGACTCTGTCAGCAGCACCTGGATCAGTGGTCGGATCGCCTGGGGCTGGGGGTCCTGTGGGCCATCCTGGGAATTCTGCTTACCCTAGAAGGTCTTACAGGGAGAGTAGCTGCTAAAGCCCCTCCTCTGGCTCTCTGGGCAGGGATGACACCACAAAATGGGCCCTCTTTTGGCACAGAGGAATTTTTTGGAATTTAATGGCATCCTGTCCTTAAAGGCACCCAAATATTCATACTGAGCAGACCTGTTTTCTGTAGGGCTGTGGGATGGGCCATCTATCAGCTCAGACTGAGGAGAGCTGGCCACTGGGTTTCTTCTTCCTTCTGTTGGGACATTTTGAAGTGACAAGCTGTCAATGCTTTTCAAAGCC